>DWME01001868.1:0-22840 GCA_018244795.1 Parelbella ahira ahira
GCTGAGAGATGTCGGGCGAAGTTTGTGAGGCGACAGAGGACTGACGCATCTGAACTCCGTGAAGGTGAATTTAGTTCTTACTACTATGGACCAAAAGGACAAATAGATCCAGTTTATTCTGTTATGTCTCATGCTGTTAATGAGCGCGACCAGCCGCACAGATATGTCATTCCTACGTATCCTTCGTTAGTACCAAATCTACGTTGGACTCCAGTTACTGAAACAGAGTCAGTGCATGACATTCATGCAAACGATAGAGAATATGTTAAAGAATCACATTTCATCTGTAGATGTCGAGAATGTGGAGGTGCACGTTGTCGAGGTCAAACTGATTTAAGCGAATACACCATTCGTACATTTAAAGATAATATAATAAGGTTCACGGATAATTCCACTATGACTCCTAAGCTACATGACGCCTGTTGTGGATCTTGCACACCTGTAATGTCATCTGGGAAAAACTCAAACGCATCTTTATCAGGTTCTGATGTAACCGTCCGCGAGAAGTCCAGTCCCATAACGGTTTCTCATGTTTACATGGGTTACGATCCAGTATCGATTTTAAAGAAAGCAACAAAATGTGAACCTGTTAAGTATTATGAGAAAGAGGTATATGAGAATTACAGTACACAGACGGATAAGAAATGTCTGATCTCAGATGATTTCCAAGAAGCAGTAAGAGACACAGAAGACGAACGTAATGAGCTCAATAAATCAGTGTCGATTAGATCCTTTCCCAAGGTGATACGAAATAAATATCGCGATTGTCACGACAATGAAAATGAACCCAGAAAAAATATTTACAATGAAGGAATAAGTGACTTAATGATAAATAATTTACCGCCAATTCACTCACATGCATATCCCAAGCGACTTCAGTCGCCAACAGATTTGAAAACTGATTACAGCAAGATTCCCGTTGTAAATAAATATGTTAGAAAAGTAGACGAAATGCCATTCACCCATAATAAAGGATCTAAGTATCATTATGATTGTAAGAAACCTCCAACAAAGTTCTACATTGCTTCTAATACCATTACTGAAAACCTAACACCCAAACCCACTAGTAGGAAGTTTAAGAAAACTTACTCTAGCAAACCTCTCCCTTATAACAATATGCAGTCTGTCAAGTTTCCAAAAAAAGTCCTGACTTCCGAGTGAGACATTGAATAGTAACTTTTTGACAAAGGACGATAAGTGCAATCATTATATGAATGAAATAGAAAATTATGATTAAATAAAAATTATCCGTGAAAGGCGAAAAAAAGGCGTGATGATACCTTACGTTTGTTACGTAAAAAATATTCTGCACCGACTTACGGAAACCCTCACAAAATGTTAGTTGTACATTCTATTTAATCTACAACTCATAGATAACTTAGTAAAAAGCTCAAAGTGCTTGATTATTTATATCCTTTATTTTTAATTAGAATCTCTATCTTTAAATATGTAGGTATATTGTTGATACGAAACTATTATTAGGAATAATTAATATCTTTATGTTGTCTCAAAAGTATTCATTTACTCTTTAGCAGGATACGATGCTTTTCAGTATACGTATTGTCGTACAACACGTCTGCATATACATATGTATGTATTTAAATTCAAGTACCTAAGTACCTACTTTTAAAAACAAACTTCGTATGCTCGTTTTAAAACAAAATAAATTTTTTCGTGAGTGTTTATACTCCTGATTATACATATACATAGGTATATACCAGTTTAGCTTACGAACGTTTTCTCGCAACAATCGCCGAGAGCTCATGACGAAGGACCTCGTATGCGTCCGAAACTAGTCGAATCATCCCGCGAAACGTAAGTGAGTTATATCGATACATAATAAATAAAATAAACAAAAAATAACATAATAACATTTTAGATAAAGTAAACAAAATAAGTTATACCTAAGAATATGTTTACACTGGAAACTCATTGATAAATGATAACACACTGGCGTTTTAAACTAACCTGTATAATTTTTTTGTTGTATTTCTCGTACACTTAATGGTGAAATTAACTTCGATAGTATTTAATTGCCTAAATACACGTACTATACGAAACCATAAGATTAGTAGCGTTTATTCGTCATGTAAATACGAATAAGCGCTTTCAAATTGGCGCAATGTTTCTTATTAATTTAATAATAACCGATAAACCACTATCATGTAGTGAAACGTAGTCTAATTATTTGAGTTAGTGCTAGCGCAATAATTAAACCGGCCACATCTAGTACTTATACATGGGTCCGGTGATCACACTTTGAAATAAACATTTACATAGAAAGTAGTTAATTCTCAGTAGTAGCAAGGGGTCTGAATTTTTCTCTGATCTATGGCTATATGCTCACCCCCTCATGGGTGAAAGATGGCAGTATTACCTATATCCGTTTTTCGATTCTCAGAGAACTATGTAATCTTTATCTGTATCGATATTGTTGTACAGATCAATAAGGATATGTTTGATCTGGTGTTTTAGTTTATTTTTTAACGTTTAAACAATTCTTTCCTCTCGAGCTCCAGCACAAACACCATCAGAGATTCATGCGCAGATGAGCGGTGCCGATTAACTCAGCAGCTCGCGGCCAAGGGGTCAGCAGCTGCAGAGAAAGTACCCCTGATTGAATAATCTGTTACAATTGCGCGTGGACGCCGCTGGGTTCTGCAACATTTTAAATAACGACGTTTTCATGTATACAATACATACATCTTAGTTTATTGTTGAATGCGTGTTCTGCTGAATTATCTCATTCTCTCTCCGTTTGAGAGATTAAGGTCCATTTGTTGTAGAGTTGCAACTCTATGTGATATGTTATGGCCAAAGTGTTTTTGGGTAAGTGCATTTTGACAACCATACCGTTAAGACTTAATAAAGTCCCCATAGCTTTACAAAAATAATTAAGTAGCTCTTACAATTACCTATAATATTTGCACATTAATTCTTAGTGATAAAACTTAATCATCTGAAGTAAATATGGATTAGAGAGTAATGATTAAGCTTAACTCTTTTAACTGATAACACCAACCGAACTCTGTCCTGATAGAGAGAAATTCAGTACTTGATAATGCTCATCTACTGCTAGCTTTCCGTACGATCGAAGGACATGTTCATTCTTAACTTTGATCAATCATAGTTATATGTATGTAACAGATGTAGTAAATATGTAATTGATATGATGCAGATCGCCTCAAACGCATTTCTACAAGAGAATAATGCTTTTAGATATAAACATATCCATCGCCTAAGGTTCCTGACGTCTGCTTGCGGAGGGTCGCGCGGCACGCGTCGCCGACAATCCGCAAGCTCAATATCTTTTTATCCGTTTGAGTGCCAACCGTTCATATTACCGGAGTAATTTACTCTTCCTGCCCGCTCGCGCTTATCAGCTGTTTATTGTAACGTCGCAGTCACTTCGTTGTGTTCGTGTTTGTTTATAAAATGTATTTAACTGTTAATATGCTTTTTTAATGGAACTAGGCTCGCTTTTGGTACAATTTCATCCGAAAGTAAGCGAGTTGTAGCCTAGGATGCAGCGCGCTTGTCTAGGGAATGCTCATTCATTGTCGTCTTATTTTAGTCTTGTAATATTTCAAATCTTCTTAGCCACGATATGGTATCAAAAAAAAACTATTTTATTTGTCAAATGGGTGTATTAAAATGTATATGCTGCTCGCACGTTCATATTTTTATTAAAATGAACAACTATTAGTATTGCGAAACTTTCTCAGACAGTGACAGTGTCAAAAATAGTTTATGTAACTAATAGTATAAAATGCACATATGTATGAACATTCGAATATTGTCTGCACGTGAATCTGTGTTTAAAAATTAAGTAATAGTTAATATTTTTAAACCTAATCCACTGCAACAGAGAATGGTGTCAAAATAAGATAAATAAATGAATAGTGAATACATTGTGCCGAAATATAATAATTTATTATTATTAATAAATAAATAGTGTCAAAATAGAATTTATACAAATGTCAAGTATAATTATGTAGGAAAATTTGAATACTGATTGCATAATTTTAACGCTTTAAAAACGATAAGTATAGATACTATGAATAACCACCGCTTTTTTGTTTTACGATTGACACGCTATGTAGTGCCTGGAATACATATACATATTAAATTTGGCAACTCCGGCAGTGTTGCTAGCCTAACAAATACTCATTTGGTAAAGGCCCGACATTTTGGAATGTGTACAAAAAATCTTTACTATTTATAGATAGAATTAATTCAACGTATGAATAGGTACTCCCCACTCCACGGCACGAAGAACGGCAGGTCTGTTAGGATAGGGATATTCGGCACTCTGTGCTCCCTGCCAATCTCGTAAGGGACTTGGCGTGAAGATAGGTATTTATGAATGTATGTATGAGCAGGTAAATATGGATAATTTTTAATGGAGTATTAAATTTACATAGACGAGTATATGTTTTAGCGATAGCAGCAACAGAAGTGCTAAAAATGTAATGATTAGAATATTGTCTGAAAAGAGATGAAAGTAGAAGAAGTACAGACAGAATTAATCTATCTCTAATACTAGGCTTTCAGTGCTCTCCTGATATTAAATTAGTACCTAACAAAAACAAAAATAGCATATTTATATTGCAAAAGCTCGCAGTATAGGTACTTGAATTTAGTCCACACACATACTATATGATAATATGCCACTATATAACTATGACAAATACGCAACACATTTCTGGTGACGTAACAACTTTACATAACAAATTAACCGAAGCATTACCACTGCACACGTTGCGTCAAATTATTCAAGCCTGTTCAGTGTTAATTAAGTTAGGTGTGAGTATTATGAGTTAACGTGAAGATCTAATAAAGATAAGGCGCGGTTCTCGCCCGTAGCGGGGGGCGGTATCGTTTTACCCCATCGCTCGAGTTTTAACGTACGAGTATCTACGTTTTTGAAAAATATTTTTATCTTCAATATTTTGGAACCGAAGAACGAATGTTACTATAAACTAATAATGTCACTATAAATATGTTATGTAATTTTTATCTGTACTCATTAATTATTTGATCGATTATATATTTTTTTATTAATTCATTTATTAAAAAGTTATTGTGATAGGTACATAAATTCGGATATTTCTGCCTACTCCTTCGGGGATTACAAGCGTGTTGTTTTTTATTTTTATTTTAGGTAGATTTTAAAAAGCGGACTTTTTTCGCTTTTAACCATTTATCTATGTTGAAGCTAATTGTAACACCATTAAAACGTGTTTAACATCTAGTCCAGTCTAAGCCTTAAGAATTGATTAGGCTTTTCATGATACTCGAAAGCCCTACATGATATAACATTAATCAGTTACCTTACTTTACTTTACAGTGCATACTGCATGTTACTCCCTCAGCAAAGTTATACTGTGGTTTCATGCGTTTAAAACTATCTCGTTCTATCATTCACTCGGTTCCTGACCGCAGAGCAGTTAACTAGTTTTTCTACGCGATTTATTCAAGACACTATCAATATTGGATATCCGGCAGAAGATCTAATGTCGAGCGTGTATGTATGAATGTATTTAATCTACGTTTTACATCTAAATGCATACCGTGACGATTTCAATCCATCATATAGGTGCATCTGTACAGACAGATACACAATATAACGTTACCAATCAAACAAACACCTTGCCATGTGTTTAGTTACGACGGTTTCTGGGCTGCAACATTGATATATTAATTACATATTGTTATAACATCACGTTAGCTCTATTACGGGGTAGGTAGACAGCAGCAAGTTCCTTTCTTTAGGTATGTATAGGTATTTACAATCTAAGAATCAGTTCGTGAAAGCAAGAGATTATGTAGACCCGTGTGTTAGACTTCACTTTTTATTCAGATGAAACCGACAAGATTACCAACACTCCGTGTGTGACCACTCTGAAGTGCACGATCTGGATACAGATCAACAGGATCTGCAAGGTTGAACAACGCTGCACAACGTGACATATGTAGATCAGAAACTGCTGAACCTGTGCTCTGGACACATTCGAAGGTAACGATAAATAGTGGATTCAAACTATTCGTCTCCATGACAAGTATTAAGCCTTGTCGGAAGGCTTTATGCACAAAGTGCTTTAAGACATTTTACTTTAAAATATCTCATGAGTGTGTATGTAGTGGCTTGGCTTACATATGTTTTTCATGATGACCCGACTAGTTTCGAAACAATACAGTCTTTTTCGTGAACTCCCGTTTATAGCGAGCTCGCGGCGTAGATTTCTTGAAGCCAATTTATAATTAGTCAAGATTTAACAACTGCAACCGTCTATTTTACATGATTTCTAACACATCGTGCTTATGAAAGTTTATGATATTTATTGTTGACTTGACAAATGACATTTGCGATATACCAATGCGCCGCGACCCAAAGCCATGCCTCTGGACTCTACCAAATTAAATATCCGGTAGTGGAGTCGTGTATAATTTAGTCCGAACTGTATAATTAACGTGCCCCGAACAAGACAATGAATACTGAGTGGATAAGGAGCAAGATGGTCTCATTATTAGGTTAAATTGAGTGTGGGGCACACAATTGACCGCGACTCGTCAGGGGCGTGCACCGATGCTATCAGCCATTCCACGTTGAGGGCTGGAGTGATAAATTCACATCTTTTTACAATAAAGCCAATGGGCTATGAAATAACGAACAGTTGCTACGCATTGAGAATCCTGTATGTCCGCAATCCATTTCACGCAAAGTAATTGTCCATACAAGTTCATTATATTCATCTGTAAAATAGAAGCAATTGAAAATGTTACCGATAAAAATTGAGTAATACTATTACTTATACTACGAAACTACTTATACTATCGGAATAATTAGAATCAAAGGAACGTGCGTTATTTTAATTTGGTATAACAAAAAGGTTAGATTAGATGATGACAGTTGGATGAACTTTTTTGCGTTAAACAAATATGAAACGAACATATATGTTTTATGTATGAGGTGAGTCGTTGTTGCCTCGTGACTCACCGCTGCTCCATTTGAGTGTTCAAGGTAAATTGTAAGGTATCGTTTAAGCGAAAAGATTAGCATGCTAAACTTTGACTCTGCCGTTTTTGTTGCATGTAGGTACATATTTTAAGGATTTATATAGGTAGGTACGTTGGTCGTGACGTTTGACGGTGACTATTTCACTACATCAGAACTCACTTTGTTTTGACACAAAATTTGTAACACAAACAATCACAACTACAGATAAGTACGCCTAAACTAGAATAGATACCCAACTTCTATGTATCTAAACGATCGCGAAACGAAGCTGTCAAAATATTTGCAGTAGATTGGGAAGGCGCCCGTTACATACTCATTGTCTATCCAGAATAAATGTCTTGCATTACTAATGAACTTTTAAAGTTTCCTAACGTTGAAGCCATTTCCTAAATATTTACGTTACATTTATAACAGCTCGAAACCAGTCCGAAGCGAGCAGGGGCGGACACCGTCGTCGTTTTAACACGTTGCTATGGCGCAGCTTTAAGCACGTGCCGGCCGGCCCTCCGCGCCACTGGCGTAAAGTAATAATTACATTGAATTATAATTATGGCCGTCGTGATATGACGCCTACTATTCACCCGGTTGATTTCGGTGATATCGCTGCAGATACTTTGCTTTCGATCTTTGTTAGTTACGAGGACAGCTATGATGGACATTCGTGTTATGTAGGAATATGTATGAGACTATTGGTATTATGTCGCATGGTATGATGTGGAAACGCAGATTATTATCAGTAAGTTATCGGATGATATGATGAAGAAATACAAACGAATTGCTATGGAGTGTAGGGCGACGTACGAATACGGAAGACACATTTTTTACATTTTGATTGTATACAACAAAACATTATAGACTGAATGTTATTTTATTCATCGTTAATAATTGTGTAAATATTTCACTCGTTCATTAAATGATTGCTTTTATTTCGTTGATTTTAGATAAACTGAATTTCAGAAAAAAAACGGGTCTATAGGATGTGGATTTTAGCGAGTAAGTATGTGGATTTTTAAGAGATATTTGCCTACACAGGAGTCGTTACAATGTCCTCTGACATAAATGGAGTGCAATATTGATCGTTTACAATATTACGATATTACAATTTACAATATTACATTTAATAAACAAAAGCATAAAAGCGCTTTAGAAACAATGACACAGGAAATAGAATTTAAAATACCAATCATATCGAGGAGAACTTCAGAAATCCACGACATTGAAGCGGGCATTCCTACAGCGTAACAGAAACGTGGAGATTATGCAAGTAAAATTTTTATCGAGTTATGTTGAATGAGCAGTGTCTATATCATGAAAAGTTGTAGATCAGTTTAGAACAATATGAACACGTTCACCACTAACAATGCTCCACGAACTTCTCAACGTAGGTACTTCATTGTCATATAACGTGATATTTAATATTCCATAACAAGAGGTTTTTATCTATTTAGTCTTTAGGGTAGTAAAGTTATAACAGAATGTAGTAGTGGAACGGTGTTTGGAATCGAAATAGTCGGAATGTACCTATTACATGTTTATTACATTGTATTCCCCCGAATATATATACTCATAAGGGGTTAATAGCATTAATAAGAAAATTATTATGGATATGCAAGTGTTAATAGAGTTTTCAGTAGAAGTCATAAAATAACATGTTTCACAGTCCGATACGCGCTCTAAACGCTAACCATAAAAAAATCCACGCGCGATCCTTAAAACAAACAAAACTAAGATCAATTACATCTTCAGCTCCGGTCGGCCGTCGCTTAACGAAAGCATTGTGCTCTTATTGTAACAACGGATGCACATTTAATGATTTTGTTATTATTTGTCGGTAATCATCAAAAGATGTCAAAATGCTGACGGATCAAACGCTTTGAGGTCCGCCGCGTCAGGGGCCGGCAACCCACTGGTCCCATTTGCATGTAAATAGCCTCACTTACTGGCTGTTCGATTCTCGTAATGACGACAAATACTTGGTTAACTTAGTTAAGATGCTAAGAGGTTGTCGCTTTCTATTCTTTAACCGCTCAATACTTATTTCCTTTAGAGCCGATATCACCTTTTATGAAGTTATGTTATCTTTATGAAAGCAACACCAGATTATTAATCTTGCTTAGATGATACGTGTACCTACATTGTCTGGTAAACATTATGCAAATGATATCATGTTTTAAGAATTACTATGTTTTTAATTCAGTTGAGTGTTTCTTCTTGTTTTAGCAACTGTTTGTTTAAAAATTTTGCTGAAGCGGCCGCTGATACAATTAAAATTCGGATTTAGCATTTAAAATATCTAGATACATTTAAGTTAACTACTTAACATCATCTGCATTTAAATGAAATTTATTAAATTCTTCCCATATTCCATGGTGGGTCGTATAATATAACTTAATTTGTGGGAGGGTACTAGGCTCCTCTGTCTAACCCGTCAGAGAAAAATAGCCGTGATTTATGTTATGTTTGTATTATATTAAATTAAATATAGTTCTTTAAGTTATTACTATATTGAGTAAAATGAAACACTTGGCTTATTTAACATCACTTTTTTAGATTTTAAAATAAACTGAAAACACTAAGGATTTTATTAAAATGAAAAATACGGAGCATCAATGATATTAATAAAAGTCCATGGAGATTAAACTGGACGAGGTTCCGTGCCCCTGCAAAAACTAATCCCGTAGGAGCTCTACGATCAATCAGGGCTGTCAACAGGTCCCGTCGTTAGTCCAGCCCGCACCAGTTATAATATGCCCACTGTTTAACTCGTATTAAGCAGCCCTGTTTAGTCATTATTTGCAATCATCCATTGTGGGTACGTTGGAGTGAATTATAGCTGTTTACGTTTTAGCAAATGTATCGTGGGTATTGATTTTGATATGTCTTCCTATCATAAGTTTCACCTATCACATATGTCGCGCATATTATAATTTATTACTAATACATGCATTTGGTTGATTGTGATATTATAAATTAAATAATTTAAATGTATCAATTGTATACGTACGTCTCCGCCCACGGCTTTCCGCGTCAAGTAAATTTTGATACGTCGAACTTGTTAATCGTATAATGAAAAACTGGTCAGCATACTACGTAATTATATGAATAATTATTGAAACATCGTTTTAAATATTTCGAATGTGCGTGCGTTGGGATCATTTGTATTTAATTAGGGACCATTTTTGTGTCTTTCGATATTACAAATCTCTTATTAAATATTGGGCGCATAAATAAAGATTCGTAGCCCTGCGGCTTCCTGGGTGTGACAGACACAATCAAAGATTTGAAATTGAGCATATTCCAAATTTATATTTCAGATATTTTCCCGGATATTGAGTTTAGAGTAATCGGCGTGGTATTTTGGCTGGCGTGATGACTTACGTCAACTTAGTACTTGGACTTCTGGGAACTAAGTTGCTATTAAATATTAAGTTAAATTAAGTACCTGCGCAAGCACAAGGAGCGTTTTTTGAGAGGTTTACAATTGTCACGTTATACATATATTTTCAGCTTTAACCAATAGAAATCTTAAAATATTACATTGTAATACTTTGTATCACCGTATTTTCCTCACCGAAACATTTTGCATAATACATAGAACAAAAAAATGACTAAACATTTTGATTCATTTTTTTTGTTCAATTTGTCCCCCCTCGGGTTACCATCGCCCGTGTCGCTGTCACACAATTGGTTTTGCCGTTCAAGATGCCGATACCTTTCATCTCACCGCCTGTACCAATACCGACAATCTGATGTCGACTTTATTGCAATTGATTCAGGGTTGGTAATAACTTGTTAATTGAGTGGCAAAGGCACATAATATCTTTATTAATGTAGCCAAGCTCCGATGATCGATGATAACTAATTATTAGAAACATTTCGTTGACCGTGCGACCCTGGTATCGGGAATTGGAACACAATTTGTTACTCTATCGCTTTGATATAAAGTTGTTATTCAAATAAGTGAGATTAGCGAGAGATAATCGTCGGTTATTGTGTTTGGTTATCGTTGAAATGGTTACCTGTGCAGAGCTAGGAAGGCTCAGACAGGATAAGATTAGTATGAGACCTTGTTTATGTTACTTGAAATGCTTTTTTAATCTTTTGTTTGGTTCTTTACGTTTCGTTAGCAAAGTAAAGTGTTGAAAAGGGTTTAAATGGGAAGCTTTAAGTATGTTTAAGTTGCGGCTTATAAACAATACAATTATACTTGGACCGGAGCGTTATTTCAAGATTTTATTAATCCTATGTATTATATAGATTATGATTATCTGTTAACTGTTTTGTAAATAACGGTTTACTTCAATATGATACTTTAAATATGTTGACATCTATTTCAGATAACGTTAAAGTTTCATTATTAATATTCACACTGGTAACGACTAATCCAGTCTTTAGATTCTGAAAAGTTTTCACTTACAGTCGTTTATGTCACACAGCGATAATTAAGTCTACGTTTATTTTTTAATTTTAAAACGTAACATCACGCCTGTAATGGTCGACGGGGTAGGAAGAGGAGTATAGTACACTCCCATGTTTCAACAGTTACGTTTACGCCCCACTATGGAATAGGTGTTA
Source organism: Parelbella ahira ahira (assembly GCA_018244795.1). Taxonomy (NCBI): domain Eukaryota; kingdom Metazoa; phylum Arthropoda; class Insecta; order Lepidoptera; family Hesperiidae; genus Parelbella; species Parelbella ahira. The sequence goes on from DWME01001868.1 coordinate 11,597, forward strand.
GGTAAGCTATTGCCATACACCAAGCACGAATCCAGGCTCCGAGCTACTACTAGAAATTTCAATATTAAAAATATAGTAAAATATAATACCTATTAATAGTGTTCCTACGTCTATGGTTCGGTACAGACGCGGCGGGCGGCGCGCTAATTGTTGAACAATACTTGCTCTTAATGGAATCTCCATTGCTGGTCGGCATTGCTGCATCGAACTTCTCTTGGTCAGTTTCTACTAAAGATAGATCCTTTGTCCGGCGCTTCCAGAAACATTCCCTGACTTGGCAGCACTGGCCTATTGGTTAGTAAATCTGATTTCCGCGTCGGTGTTTCGTAGCTTCAGTTACCCACGACAAATACTTGTGTGATGAATATAAATATTTGCGTGCATAGAAAAAGATCTATGTAAGTATATATTTATAGGTTTATATATTGTTTGGTAAGCTTATGAGACATGCTCTATCTATTTTAGGATGAAATGAAAGACTCCCAAGACATTTTGATTTAGATCTCTATTACATATATTTCCGCGGCCAAGGAGCAGTCGTAATCAAATGTTAGCAATTATAGATTGGATATATGAGTCATCATCAACATTAACATTATCAGCCTGTTGCCGTCCACTACAATGACAGTTAAATCTTTAAGTGAAATATTATTTTTATATACATAGTACCTAATTGTTATTATAACTATTAACTACCTACGAAGACTATGGACATAATTCCTTCAAGGGAGTCCTAAGACCAGCAGTAAACTTACACAGGCTGGTGACGATGATAATGATGATATGTCGACCATTGATAATACTAGTGCACATCAATACTTAAATTAAGCACCTAGTTCTGATATTATACAGTTCGTACCTAAATAGCTCCTTAGCTATTTAGTATCTTTACTATATAGTATCAGTTCTATACTATAAGTATTAGTTCTTACTATATAGTATCAGAACGATGTGCTCTCTATAAAGACCTGACCTGCTTCATCTACATTCGTTATTGTCTTTATACATGCACGCCGGTTATGGCCATATCTATGCTTGAACCGCTGTAAAATTAATCTTATAGCTATAGTGGTACGCGTGGATTATAAAATGTTTGTAAGAATAACACTATCGATGTGTTTTTGTTTTTAATTGAAAAAAGTTACAGCGTTAATCTAGCGATACGCGGCTGGATGTGCCGGCGCCCAGCCACGCATGCAGCCCGACATGGAAACTGTTTTAGTGGCGAGCTGAGCCCGCACGCCAGACTCCACTGCATTGCCTCACCGCTCATCACCATCGAGTAAATATGGTGTATCGATCGTATAATTTATATCGAAGGAATTCGTTAGTTTTCTTTGAAAACGTTTGTAATCATCCATATTGAGAAGAGATTGACTTTGATAAAAATCTTTTTTCACCACAAAATTGACCTTATCATGAACCAATGCCCACAACGTGTCGTTTGTACTAACGAGGCTTTAATGCATTTAGGAGATTTCTGGACTGTTAAAAAAGGGTATTATATTAAACAACACCACCAGGAACACTTGACACTTATTTTGCTACAGTCTCGAAGCTGTTTAACTTCATCTACTCATAGTGTTATATTTTTAGCGTTGCGACCTCGAATCACGATTGCGGGGAGGTAGTAAGCATTTATTCGGACATAAGTCATGTCATAATAACATTTAAATAGCTTCCGTACACCATGAAGAATGAAAGAACGCCATTAATGAGGCCGAAGAATAAGAGAATGAGCCAGCAGCGCAACCTGTGGCTCTGTGTTCACACGCAACGCAACGCGCGGACAAGTGTCCGCCACTTGACGCGTTCTCAAACTAGCGGTGGCCATTATTTTGCTAAATTATGGACAGCATGAATATACTCTCGTAACCTGACGCCTGTAATCCCCGGAGGGGCAGGCAGAGGAGTGTAGTGCACTCTCACGTTTCACCAGTTACTTATTCTTACAAATTCTGTGCATTACTAGCCAAATAGTTGATGTATGCATTTAATTTAATGGGTTCAATTCTCGGGTCAGGTGCTATTTTTTTTCTATCAGACCATTTCCAATAGTGCCTCAGAGTATGTTTCATGGTAGGACGTAGATATTAACAGGTGAATCCGTGGGGATATACCAGACTATAAAAGCGCTATGCTGGTTTTAGGTGCTACTCAACTAGTTCCACCTGGAAATGCTTGGAATAAAATGCTTCCAGCAAAAATCAGAGCTCATGGAATTACTTCCCGATGCAAATAACCCCGTGTCGAGTTACCCAACACCTCTGTGCGTTAAATGCGCTAAATCTCAATCCGCTGAATGGAACTTAGCGCGAAACTCGACACCACAGAGCTTCATTGAAATCAGCTTAGTCATAAAGCGTATTAGCTTTCCTCTTCGCTTCTGTTTGTTTTAGGTTTTGGGTTCTGTAATTATATAAATGGAGTCTCATTGAAATGCGGCCAAACAATTGCTCCATTACTCATTGTAGGTAGCCCCTAGCGCGCAAATACTGATTGGTCTTTTTATGGCGACAAAGTGGGTTACAATATGAGGTCTGATATTTGTATTCCGAATGGTGGGTAATCTGAAGCCAATGAGGGTTAGCGCACATTTTTCCGCTGAAAACTTGCAGCGCCGTTTCTTTCTAAAGAGATATGTAGGACCAGTTTCTCATTTGTCAACTGTCTTCGGTTAAATAAGAATTGATAATAAGCCTGGAATGAAAATCGGTTTTAATTGATATAAATATACCGATTATACGCATCTTAATTCTCATTTAGAGTTGTAGATTGCTATCTTCGGAAAATTATAAGGACGTAGTAATAAAATAAATATGAAACGTATGGTACACACACAACACTTCTTTTGTCATATATGTACCTACATCGGTACATAGTTATCTGGGTATTCGCTACATTAGGCTATAAAAAGGTTGTAGTTTAAATCTCTTGGTGCTCTAAACGTGGGAGCGGTACATCACCACCATTGTCTAACCGGCGTCAGGAGATCCTCACGAATAAGCCGCTTTGTGCAAAAATCTTAGATGTATATCGCATTACTGTGGTTTTCGGTGTCAAACACGCCGAAAGCTTTATCACCCCGCGCCAAATCTGTGAGAAAAGACACAGGTGAGAACGGGTGAACTTTTGATCTATATTTTTTGCCTTTTTGTCCAAAAAATGCTAATGTTACACTGTAGGCCACACAATGCCTCTATTAAGACTATGCGGGCGACATGTTTCCCTTTTCGTTTTGCCTTTTTTTCGTATCGCAAAAAACCTTCAACATCCATCCATCAATTCTCATTCTGTATCGTCAACAAGATAATCGAGTTTAACCTCCATTAATCAAAAACGTATCGATTCCCATACATCGGGCTAGGCTATTTATTTTTTAATAATATGACAGGTAAAATGCGCGGCATTTAGTGTTCTGTGTTATCTTTTTTCCAACAACGTTACGGACATATATCGAAATGTACCCAACTGTCTTCTATATATCCTATAGCTCAGCACTTAGGATATATTTTTGTTCAGCGTTGTAGTAGATGAGACGTAAATAGATATTTGCTTTTCGATATCTTTTGTGGCGGCGCGGGTCAATTAGAGAGGCGGCGTGTATCGATGCAGCATCTCGATGTCTCGATTCGGGGCTCAATTTATTAATTAATCGATATACAAACAACGGCCGTCATCGTACCGATAATGTTTGAGATAGATCGGGGCTTTGAGGCGAGATAGCTGGCGTTTTAAGATCTATTAAGCTCAATAACGTCTCCTTCGGTACAGTTTGCGTAACAAAATTTGTTGTTTTGTGGGACATTAGACTTTTTGTGAATAAAAATCATTGAAAACTATTGAGCGTTGAATTAAAAAAGAATTAAGCAATTAGGTTTGTATGTCAATGCGTTTTATGTACAATTGACGAATGAAAAGTAAACGTTTGAATTTTGTCATTATAAAACTAGGCACTGCTATTAATTATATCAATTTGTAATTAACGGAATGTAATGATAACATTCCGTTGATTACTACTAAGTTATTAACTTGTAATACATATTTAAAACGAAATAAATAATTTTGTCCTACAATTGACACGTAAAGTCGATGGAAGACTGCGGCCACATAGTATATAATAAATAAAATTTTAAAGTTAATAAGTTTTGGCAGTTTATGCATTGCAGTACGTACGTGCAGTGGCAAATGTAGACTTGAAGTGGAAGAGTGGTGTTAGAACTAAGCTAACTAAAAAAAAAAATCCAACAGCTAACTAAATATAACTTTTTAAAGTAGGTACGTTCGGCAAAATGCTTTATGTACGTTATTCTAACAAAACGATAAGCGTATAAATCTTAATGTTTAAAATATTTAAAATTACATAAATAATTAAAATTATGCAAATAATCATTATTACTATTATTTATTATTGATAGGTAATTGTTATTTTATAGAATTATTGTTACTTTTTGCGTACTTTATCTCGTTGATAGTTGTGACAAGACACAATAGGGATGAACATATTATGATAATCTTCTTGATAAAGATCTCACCTAAAATCCTTTTTTAAAATCCTAATAACATAAAACACGTCACCGCTAAAGGTACAAAGGTATAAATGAAAAACTCAGCCAAGGCTGAGAATTAAGATCCCAAATTCAACCCATCCGGCACTCGAACCAATCCGATTACCCAAAACATTTATTTTTAACTTTTTAACCCTTTAAAAGCCAACGCACCGGGAATATTCAATATTCATTTCATATAATCTTTTCCAAAACGATTTTGGTTTTTATTTCGCGACAATGGGATGTAATGTAATTTTTAAGAGGTTTTTTTGTGGTAATATCTCATTCATTTTTTGATGATAGAAATTGAGCGGTTGGAAAATAAAGGTGGTATTAGACAACGTTTTTCTGCGTTCATTATGAGACTGCAAGGGTTGGGGGTGTGTAATGGTGCGTGCAGATTGCAGTGGCATATGGTTTTCTTCGCGAATGTGGTTAAATGTGTCAGACTTAAGCTTTCGCGGCTTGAATCGTTCTGCGACGAGACTGTGGGTTACCACGCGTTTAAGTTGAATCGGGACCAAATGTTGAACATTACTATTTGACATAAAATGACGCTATTTGGACAAATAAAAGATAACATATTCAATTTTTAAATACGTTGCGAATTTAAAAATTTACGTCTGTCAAATTATATTATTAATAAATAAATTAAAATAAGTAAATGGATATTTCAAAAGGATAAGAGGCTCAGTTTTACTGTTTTATACGGCTTTCTTCTCGTATTGAAAAAAATTAGGATCGTGTTCTGCCGGGCTGATTAAGTGCGAGTTAGCTCTATTGTGTATAGATTTGGTGTATTTAAGTTTTAAAAATGTGTGATAGAAAAGCTCTTGTAATTGTCTTCGTATATTACAGTCGTGTAGACACCTTACACACTCAACTCGAATTTGTCCGCACCGCTGCTCCCTTTTGCATTTATTAAACATATCTTATATCAATAATAAATCTGCTTAACCCCGCCTCACTCCTTGGCCTTATACCCATGAGATAAGGTTTAAATGCGCTGAACGAACATTTTCCTGGAGGTTGAGAGGTGGATGCGCAAACGCAGATGTGTTGCGTCTTTGTTGTATAATTTGCGCTTTCCGGTTCAGTGGGCGCGTCGAGGAGGATTACTTTATCTGGCGGTTAAGGGTTAAGTAATAAGGCAAAAAGGGTTAAACTTCATTAGATTACGATGGGCCTTAAGTGCCGAAAGTGTCGATTGGTATAACGGGCTTCTTATAATCGGACTTTATTCGCAATGTGTTACAATAAATATTCTGATAGATTCCTTTTCATTATTTTGCTTCAGTGTTTTTAGTATGAGTAAGTATTTATGATTAGGCAGCCCCATTAAACTTTAAAATGTCATGTAAATTTATTAGGATTTTGGAATATAAAAAACTATGAGCTTATGAATTAGAATTATTATGTGATGAAAGTTATAATGGAACACAAAGTCCTTCTGATAGCACGCCATAACTGTACTTAATATCTATGAGGAGTGAAGGTATAGATGTTGTCTCTGACCATTAACAGCGCGTCTCATGTAAATATGACTGCCTGCCATGTTCTTAAAACCAGATCACAACTATGTATTCAAAGCTTACAGAGAGAAATAGGTAGAGTTAGTTTGTAGCGCCGTATAGCCCCTTATATAACATTCTGTAATCTTTAAATAATCATTACTAAGTGGATTGTTTTTCATATTTGCTAATAATTTTAACCCCGTTCCAGTTGCACCTCGATCTCATTCAATTTGCTTTCTTCAGTTCAAATTTTCAGAATTTATCATACATTATTTCCTACTGGTATAATATTTGATATATCAAATCAAATCAAATCAAATCAAATCAAATCAAATATATTTATTTGCAAGAACAAGGGTACAGACAAGTTGTTACAAGTTTCATTGTACATAGATTCAACAAGTTCTGCCTGTTAAGGCATGCGAACTTATCATAATAATTAACATAATACAAGCAAATGTAGTAATATTTCATCATTATTAGGTCCATTAAAATTTCCAATAAATAAATAATATTATTAAAAAGCAAACGTCTACGCTTTTGCGTCGACATATACCTACATATATAGCCTAGCAGTATTTTGTGGTAAAACAATATTAACACTGACAGAAGTTTATTTACTGTAAAATTATTGTTGAGTATTGAATAACAAGCTTCGTGACGTTGTAAATCAATTTATTTGACTCAAACAAATCGTTATTACAAATTTTAAAGTTAATTGTAACGTCTATCGTCTCGGTTGTTAAATCCTTTCTCCATCTTCGCGCCCTCTCCCCTTCGCCACCCGTCAGCTCGGTCGGGCGCGATCGGCGGCGATTCAAATGCGCGGGAAATATAACAATTAAGCGCGAACAATTTTTCATGATTGACAATTTGGGTATTTTTTAGGAACTTATAAAATCATTGCATATCAAGTAGGTACCTACTACAGCCCGCGGAGCCGCCAAAGCCGGTTAATGCCTGATATTGCAATGTCCGGAGGTCGTTAAGAACAAAAATAAAACAATTTGAATTTGCTTTATCATATGCACAGGCGGAGGCGAGGGTGGCCGGCATGGTGTTGTGCGGCGCCACGCTGCGGCGCGTGGGCGAAGTGTTCTCGCGGGAGATCGAGGACGGGCTGCGCGAGCGGCCGTCGAGCCTGCAGATGGAGAACACGTACGTCCCGGAGCTACCCGACGGCACAGGTAACACGTGTGTGGGCACAATATTCACTAACCTAACCATATAGGTATTCCTCCACTAAAATCAACTTCAAAAATCCGAAACAGTGAAATCCGTAGGCCAATGAAGGTCACCGACATATTATGTTAGCTCTAAAAATTAGTAAGTTGAATTGGCAATGGGCAGGCCACATCGCTCGAGTGACCGACATCTGATGGGGAAGATCGGGTCCGACGGCCTGAAAAAGACAGCGGGAAGCTGATGGATTCGGAAAGCCCAGGACTGGAAGGTGTGGCGCCGACTGACTGCCTCGTTGGACGAGTGGCTGCATGCACGACTGCCGATCATAAGGTCCTGGGTTCAAATCCCGAGTCGGGTACTAATGGATTTTTCTAATTTAGAATTTCTAATAGTGACTCAGGAGTCTGGATCAGTGCCCGGCGTATGGCAATAGGCTCACCACCTGTTCCATGGAACTTAAACGTAACTAGTGAAACGTGTAAGTGTACTACATTCCTCTGCCTACCCCTTCCGGGACTACAGGCGTGATGTTACGTACGTGTTACACTCTGTCTAATTGTCTCCTGCCTGCCTGTCTGTCTGTCTCCATATTTTATTTATATACGTACAACGTCTTATTAAAAACCATATTGCTACTAAATTATTGCTTTTATCGGCTTTATAAATCTCATGTATATCAAAGGTCTAGGAAAAAGTCGGAGAACATAGAATTCTCGAGAATCTTTGTCTTTGTAATAAAATGTCAGTAGGTCCGGTTACCATAGCACAGGCTCTGCTCTTCGATACCAGCAGTGTGGTAATGGATGGATGGATATTGTGCCTACATTGTATGTATTTATATTAATAATCTTATGTCTGATCAGTATCAACTTGTGCACCTAAATAAACGCACGTTTATCGGGTTCTGCAGTTTTATTGATACTCACCCAATTTGGTATACACTCATATATGTACAATGTCATCCCACGCTGCGACGCTAACGGCGGGTCTCTACCCGTGCAGTTCTCTTGGGGACAACTGCCCTACACTGATGAACACCCCGTCTAGTGTGGTAAATGCCAGCTATAGGCGTCGTTCGTACGCCGCAGCGGGTATTGCGCCGCTTGGCTATGAGTCTACGGGCCTCAAGGATCTCCTGTTTACCTGGGCAGTCTCGGGGGGTCAACTGCCCCCCGGTGATGTCTTCCCGTCATTTCTGACGCTGTTGTGTTCTGTGGTCGTCACTCACTGACCATCGATGCTACACAGCATCGTCCAGCCCCTCGAGCTCCCGCGAGAGCGGGAGGCCGTCGGGAGAACGAGCGTGCAGAGGTGCGAAGCCCCTGAAATGGGTATGAAGTCCATTGTGGGCCCGGTCGTACATACGCCGAGCCAACCGGGCCCCAAACTCATCCAGGGGCTCAACTTTCAAGTCGCGCTCCAGCACGTCGTTCCTAGCGGCCCGCCTCAACAACAGTTGGAATGGTTAGGCCCTGCTGTGCTCAGAGACGGCGGCGCTACGACTCGACTACCAGTGCGTACCATGCCGGTGCTGCCGGTAGGTGAGCCGTGATCGGATGTACGTCTTGTAAGCCCGCAGTTTGATGTGGGTCGGCAGCTTGGATGCCAGTACTGGTAGGAGCATCGCTCGTGCTGCGCGCTCTTGGCGGACCGAGTGCTCCACCTGTGCGCGCATCCGTAACGAGCGTAGTAAATGTATTGTTACTAAATGTGCTATGCAGTGGTAGCGTGACCGTGGAGCGGCCCCAGCGCACTTTGCGGGGCCTGGGCGTCATCTCATGGAACGTTGTCATTTAGTAAATCTACGATTTATATTAGAAAAAAAAGTTATACTTGAAAAAATAACACAAATTATCTGCTTTTGTTTGATTTTTTAGAGGAGGGAGTATTTTTGGCTCTGGACCTCGGCGGCACCAACTTTCGTGTCCTTCTCCTGGAGCTGCACGGCGGTCAGCTGATACGGGAAGAAGTCAAACAGTACCACATCAGGTATTAAGTAAACGTAGCACCCAACAGAAATGCCTCATGTCATAACTGTAATGTGTAATAGTGTTTAATCAAGTTCTCTGCGTTCATATTTATTTGTATGTCAAACCACAATCTTAAAATTTATTATTTAGCTGATAGCTGTATCCGATCAATTTAATTCTAAAAGGATCTAGGACTGGGAAAGTCAATGTGAAGACCTTTGAGTCTCTATTACAACCGCTGGCGTTCAACGTTCAACCAGGTAAAGGTACATCAACAGTTAGTCTGTGCTGTATATCTTTCATCGCCGGTAACCAATGACAGTTTAAAAGTGTTCATCAATAAAACGAATCTAAATCTGGAATTATGCAATGATAGCCAGTGTTGTTTGATTGTAGGCGATTTCAACATGAGTGGCATTACTTGGATAGCACATCAGAATAACGGGACTATGAACTATAGTTATCCTCAGGATATGAAAATCGTGAACTTCTTAGCAAATTTGTGGATTTTTTGATGCTTAACGACCTAAAACAATTCAATCATGTATCAAACACTCAACACAAAATACTTGATCTAGTACTTTGTAATGAAGAGGTAGTCAAAGTTTATGAAACTCTTCACCTTATAAGAAATGTTGACAGCTTTCACCCACCACTCGAAATCATTCTAAACGTTATAAACAAAATAAAAGTATACCTGCTGCGCGTCGTCGTAATTTTTATAAAGCCGACTATAAATCAATAAATGAATATTTAGAGTCCGTATTATGGGTAGATGAATTCAATTCGTGTGGTAGTGTAAATGAAACGGTGGGCAAGTTCTATGAAATATTACACTATGCTATTATAAACCATGTTCCCATGACTAAACCAAGAAAGCATAAATACCGTGTGTGGTTTTTTCGTCATTTAATATATCTATTAAAGCAAAAGAATAAATATCACCATAGATTTAAAAAATATAATAATCCTCTAGATAAAATTGAATTCTAATATTTAAGAGATAACGCCAATAAGTGAATAAAGGAATGTATATACGTATATCTATGAACTTGAAACGGAAATTCTGAAGAACCCTAAAAGATTCTGGACACACATCAAAAATATTCGAAAGAATAGTTCATTGTATCCTGACACAATGATTCTAAATTACAACATTGGAACGGGCCCAAACGCTATCCCAAACATGTTTGCAACGCATTTCTCCTCTGTATATGAAAAAGATGACGTGAAAATAATATTTTTACTTATAATTCACCAGTTGATGCTGTAGCTTTCGGTACAATAGTCAAATTTGAATTTTCACACTATGAAATAGAAAAAAAAACTCAAAAATGTGAACACTAATAAAGGCAGAGGTCCGGATGACATACACCCACTTCTCTTAGTAAAGTGTGCTAATGCATTAAGTTTCCCACTTGCATATCTGTTCAACCAATCTCTTTTGACGGGGATATTTCCTGATGTTTGGAAGGAAGCTAGAGTTGTACCCATATATAAAAATGGAAGAAGGAATCTAATATCATACTATCGGCCAATTTGAATCATATCAGCAGTATCAAAACTATTCGAGTCATTGGTACATAATGTCATCTACTCACATGTGCATAAATATATCACCAGTAAACAGTTTTTCAATATAAAATAACTTAACACATGTTGTAAAATCAAGTAGAGTGTATCTATTTGCTGACGACGTTAAATTGATAAAGGCAGTAAAAAGCGTTTCTGATAACTTCTGTCATGTCCACTGGAAGTTTCTTGACCTAAAGGACTTTTTTGTTCAGAAGTAAACATATGTACACACACACACATACATACACATTCAAGCACTCACGCACATCTACATACACATACTCGCGGACTCGTAATGTATATTTCTTGGAGGTTTCCGTGTTTCATCCCACCTAACATCTTAGGGAGGAGGGGGTTGGGAGGACACCGGTGTGTTCCACTGGAGATCCCGGAGCCCTCCTATTAGCGCCGAGGAAGGCCACCGAGGGGGTTTTAGTGCGGTAAAAGTCC
>DWME01001869.1:0-22840 GCA_018244795.1 Parelbella ahira ahira
CGGGAATCCACCCCCCTCCCCCCGCGCACGCCCTCCGCTGCAAGACGCACCCACACACACACACACACACACACACACACACACACACACACACACACACACACACATGTGATTAAATTAAACATGTTTATATATGTACCGGCTTAGCTCACATACGTTATTGGGGATGGCTCGACTTAAAGTTTAAGGTTACTTAAAATAAAAATTCACATTAAAAACAAGAAAAGATAACATGTGACTAATATATTAAAGGAAAATGTCAGAGAGTTAAAATGTAAAAGTTTTAAAAAATCTATATAAATCTGTTGTGACTTATGAAAAATCTTAAAGTAGGTTCTTCGAATTTGCGTATATTCAGAATAAAGTAAAAGAACTTGTTTCCAGATAATAGTTTTGTTGCAACAATGTGTTAAATCGTAACGACGGTAGGTAATTTGTAAAAATAATTAAAAAAAAACGATTAATTCAAAACACACAGATACTGAAATCATATTTTATAAATAAAGTTTGAATAAAATCATAAATTTATTCTCGTATTTTGTAACGAATCAATTAAATTAAAAACAGTTGGTAAATGGTGCAACTAGCCGATTGGGTAGTCACGGTCAGTACCTGCCACTTCTGATATGTTGCAATTTTTAGGGTACCTGATGCTGTTCAAGACTTTGAAAAATAAAAAATAGAATGTGTATTTAAAATGTTTTTTAAGAGTAATAATAATTAGCTACCATACATTAATTATACCAAATAAATTGTTTATAAAATATATTATCTGTCTGTTTTACTTAATAATCAAGATCCAATGAACACATTTTAACAAAATTGGTTACTAGAATTTGGCGAGTTCGGTGCCCGTTGCCTATCCCGTAAGGGGCCCAGACTGATTATATAATAATTATTATTATAACAATCACTACAACTTTCAGCCGGAGAATCTTTGGATTCCATGTGTGAACGAGTGAACCCGCTGTCAGAAAATATATACGAGTAGTATCAAGTTGTATAAAACAAATTTTAATGCATTTCCAATTGTGTATAATAACTGCACTTTTCCGTTGATGGTAGCTGAAAATCACAGGTACGTAAAAATCACAAATTATGATTGAATTAAACTCGAAAGCACCACTTGACCTGAATTTAAATAAAACAGAATCAAAAGTGTCGCTCTACCGTCGAGAACAACTTTACAGTACGTAACAAAACACAAAATATTCTTTGATATTCTCACCTCTCGCTGTCCCGCCTTAAGGACCATCGTCGCGATGTCAGCGCGCGAATCATTTTTGCCGATCAATGTCATGTAACGCCAATGTCATAACCGAACTTTCACAGATTCAAAAGAAAAAACAAACACTTCACGATTTTCATTGGAAAAAAAAATTTGTCACTTGTCCACTATTTCTAGCATTTTTTTAAACTGACAACATTGTCACGTATATTCATTCGTTCCCTGCTCTTGTTTGAAACTCTATCTGTCTCTAACATCCCTTTGTTTCTGGTGTAAAACGATAATGTGCTTTGTGCTTTGCGACTGGGTGCAGAATTTATAAAAAACTTGTATAAAGTGTATTGTAAAAACTAAACTCTACTGAACCTTCTAGAAAGTGTACAGCTGTTTAAGAGGGAGTACTCTGATTTATAGACATTTAACACGTGTATCGACGCTTTAACAGAACTAGAAATATTCAAGTGCCCCTATTGAGTACATGTTGATAAGTTTCTACGCCATTGTATTTAAAATTTATTAGTAGTTAGAGTTAGATACGCTGCTTGTGTTATTATTGATTTGCTTGTAAATAATTACAATTCTTGGTTTTTTTTTTAAATAAGTCTTTTGTCATTAAAAGTTTTTACGTACAATCAGACGTACGTACAATGCCAACCTTAAAAGAAAAGGAAAAAATATATGTAATAGTGCATCAGCCGGATTAAATCATATTCTCAAGATAAAATAGAAAGTAATATGTCATATTCCGTACGGAAAAATATTTTTCCTCTACGAATAGGATTTGATCTGACAAACATCTTCGGCGAAGTCCAAGCGAATAAAGCATTTGGCGATATTTGTTATGCATACAAATTGAGTAATACATAGACTAAAATAATAATCTTGTATCAACAATCAAGGCCAACCCATCTCCAAAAACTAGATATGAGTCTGTGCTATGATGACAGAACTGATAATAAACATTGTACACATATTATATAATAATATACACACAATTATATTGTTAATATTTCGCCCGTACATATAACAAACATTGCACGATGAACAGAATGAGTTACAATTAAACCTTCAATGAGTTTTTTGTTCCTGTAAATAATGTATGGAGATAATAATTTTAGGAATGAGAAACAATATAATGGGCTTAAAAATTCATATAATGCGCGGAGGCACGTGTTTAACAATGGAACAAAAAAAAGCTTTGATGGTGAAAAAACACAGAATAATTACTAAATTTTTGTGAAACAATTTTCGAAAGAATGTTTACACGACAGGAAAGTGACGTTTAGTTTGAAGTGGTACTCACGACACCTAATAATTGGATACATTCACTTTCCCAGCAGGAGCTTCAAGAATGTTTAATCACGTCAAATTAAAAACTAAGTATATTCGTTTACAAATTAACTAACATAGTTACAATTCTCTAACATCAATAATGAATAAAAAAGACCTAATATTATTTGAAGAAATACATTTTCCATACTAAACGTAACTTCCACTGAAATGTTGAAGACGCACCCTTTTAATTTACATGTTCTGTACTACAATAACAAGCACTCGTCTTGGATAATGAAAACTGGGTGGAAAAGGTCGAGTGGGAACCCACATTTGGGAGTTACGGGAATAAAGGCCATATTTAACCTTTGACGGCAAACCACGGAGCGTTAAAATACATAATAATAATTGTAAGATGAGTTTCTATACACAATAAATGTGTAAAAAATTAATTATTGAAAATAATCATTTGTCTGTTATCTTTATTAACATAAATGCTTACCAAGTGGTTACTTTTTAACGTCAAGTCAACGAAGTATCCTTTTTTGTCAATTGTACAAAATTTCTACATAGAACCTTTTATATTTATCCCTATGTTGATGGATTCTTTTACTGTGCTGAAGTGAGTTACGCGTTTAATTATATCATCATCGTCATATTATGTTGGGAAGTTGATATATTACACTTATTGGGAGCGTACGGCACTCCTCTGCCTACTCCTTCGGGGAAATACAGAATTGATTTTACGTTTTTTTTAGGTGTTGTTGTGATGGCAAATCAAATGCACATGAACTTGAGTCGACACTTGCTCGAAATTTGCATCTTGACGTAAGAGCGTTCGACAAACACCTCTTAAACGTGTCTCCAGTGGCTGTCGTGAATAACAATGCGTTCATTTGTAGCCAAGTAGAGTGCAAAGGTTGCTAAAGGCGTTGTTTTGAATGACGATATACGAAAAAGTTTAATAGAGGTAAATATAATAAGGTTTGATGCAAATATGACTTTTCACAATCCATGTCCACCTTTAATGAGTGTTCAGTAATGGATCTTACAACGATGATATATTAGGACGAGTTTGCCACCATCAATCATAGGACTAATAGAGCGGAAACCGTCATCGATGTCATGCAAATATGCGATATTTTTCGGCCATCAGTTTTTGTAAAATCACTTGACTTGACGGATGATGTTTTATTATTCATTCAATTTAATTTATAAAAGGTATGTATAACTTCAAACAGTTTTACCTGTAATTAGCCTAATTTTACTTTAGTAACGTGAGCTGCTCGTGTACTTTCGTCCTCCTCCGATATTTTCATTATCAATCAGGCACAACTTGGTGTTTGTCATTTTCCTTAAAACTTACGGCTTTCTGACCTCTAACAAGACTCCTATATTTTCTATAGGTATATTACACTACTACAGTATACTGTTAGCCTAATTTCACTTGTCACGCACCTTTCGTTGACAATTAATAACTTATTTATTGCAGTGTATCTCTCATTGTTTCCGTGCAAAATACATATTATTAAATTAATTGTGTCTAGCGTCAATGAAAGCATAACCTTAGCACTGCAATGTAATCACAGTTTCAATTAACGATAACGCCGCTATAAGCAATGCATCCACAGAGATAAACACATTTAGAGTACGTGGGCCCGCCATAGTGCAATATTTCTGTTTGTTACCGATTATAAAAGTTAAATATGTATGAACATTTATTGTAGTGTGAGGGCAACCTTTTGGATGATACGGGCTGATATTGAGCTAGTTACCGTAATCGTGGCTCCTATATAACTGGTAGGGTGGAAAAAGAAACAGCTACAACACAAACTTAAACGTATTCATAACAATTAATGTACTCGTACATCATTTGCGATATGCGCATCAATTTTTCCGCGTTCTTTTAACTCTCTCTTCTGATGTGCGGCGCATACCGGGAATACATTCACGTTTTTCACGTATGATTCAAACATGTTCCATGGACCTGATCATAAGCTAGGGTGGGCCGGATCGTAAACAAGGATGGGTCGCGTCCGGCCCAAAAGATAAGCGTTGCCGATATACATATACGAGTATTATGTTATGTTTTATAGCGTATCCATGTTTGTTAATACTAGTAAGTTTGTTGCGTTTCGACTGCTGATTCGCTAAACTAATTTTAATAAAATTTTATGTGTTTATAAGTTTGACTATCACTCACATTAGTACTCTTTAAGAGAAAAATATTTTTTTCCCTTTTCAACTATTCTTGGATTGAAAGCATGCAGTTATTTATTAATAAAATGATATTAGAACAGTTTTATTAGTTCAATTGATTTATTAGAATTAGAATCTGGGGCCTTTTTTTATACAAATGACATTTGTAAATTAATTTTAATCACAAAATGCTTTACTTACGCCCAGCGAAGCAGATTCGAACTTGTGATTCTAACAAGATGGTGTATGTACATACGAACATTTTCACTTGACTATTACAAATTCTATCATTTAATGCGCATAAAGTATTCGTACATCACTGACGCAATACATTTACTTATATCGTTTTATATTCATATAAAAAATAAGGGTATTGGAATTTCAAATAACAATTCATTATGTATACAGCAGGCACCGATTAGAGTGCCAGCAGCGGGCTGGCAACACATGAAATAGCCAAAGAGAGAAAATACATTTTGTTCCTTCTAAAACTAACTTCGAGTTATTTTCTTTTATATGCCCCTAAAACATACCCGTATGAGATTCTATTAAATTTTAACTATTAAATTCTAGTCGATTTTTGATCCAATAAAGTATGTTTCCGGAAAGGGTACAAGACGAACGTCGCTTTTGAGTGAGGTAGGTTTTGTCCAACAGTCCGAAGTAGGTACTATAAAATGGTCAATGATAATGACGACGATGAATAGCAAGTCATTTCTTAATTCAATATATTTACAATGAGATTAAATTGTATGTTATAGAAGTAATCAGTATTCGGCGAGCAAGAATCCGTTTACAATACTTCATTATCAAAAAGAACAAAATACATTAGGTACGATAATTTCTGATGTTCTAATTCGTCCTACTCTTTCATCGCTAACCAGCAAACAGCACTTGAGAATAATATCCAAGAAAATGAGTTTCTAGATAATTCTAGATCTATAATTGATTCTTTATTTCGTTTCAAAGAAGATTCTATATGGTCGGAAAAGTTTTTTTATACTAAAAGGTATCATCCACCGAATGGTAAGTGTTTACCGTCGCCAAAAGACATCTGAAACACCAAAAGAGTTACTAATGTGTTGCCTAACTTGACTTTTTATCTCTATGTGTGAAGAATTCCCAGTCACTTCTTGCGCCTTAGAACCCGTAATAACAACAAAGCATGAAAAAATGTAAAACTCATCGAGACCATCCGAATCTCGCGAAGGAAAGAACACTATTATATAAGGGTAGTAATTGCTGATGTTCTCATTAGGATGAGAATAGCGGAGCGCTAGATAGCGGTAACGACTCTTTTAGGTGACCCACGAGAGACATGTGCAGTTATTGTACATACGCCCCTCGGGACACATTCGGTAACATTTTTTGGAACGAAAGGGTATTACAAAAAAGCTTATCACTGTAGTCGCTTTGAATTAGTTTTTTTTGTTGCTTTTTCGCATAAACAGAAAAGGTTTGGCTCACGTGGAAAATTAAAAATGAATTTTAATGGAAATTTAATCCTTCCGGCGGTCGATCCAAAACGCTTTTGCTGCCCACAGAATAACAATGTACCTACTATTTTAAAATAATTTATGTTCGATTTTCTCTTATGTTATTAACTTTTGCCAACTTTTATTACGATTCATACACGGACCTTTCTTCTTTTGATTGTTAATTAATTCAGAACTCTACTCCTACTTAATAACAATGGATAATTAAGACGACACAATGACATTTATTTAGCGTCTAAAACACACGCGAATATTAATTACTTACGATGCCTTTTGACGTTGTAATGTTTTAACAATTTATAATACTTTTATTCTGGTAGGCGCTGATATAAAACATTTGTATGGTGGTCTAGCCCCTACCAGAATAAAATCATCATTCCACTATTATATTCCAACAGTGGACTGATACTTTTATTCTGGTAGGCGCTGATATAAAAGATTTATAAGATGGTATAGATACAACATGGACAATTTTTATCGTGATATGCAAAAATATAAAATTATATTATACTGGTATTCAACAAGGTAACATTTTATTATAATGGTATGCAACAATAGAGAAAACTTTTATGGCCGTATGCGACATAATTTGCACAAGTTTGACTTCAGTTGCAACCCTCCTAAGGGTGGGCTCTGCTACGGTTCCGACGTAAAACGCTTTAAACAATTTCTCTAACAAACTACATATTTCCTGCGCAAGCCATGTTAACGCTATTATCGAGTTAAACGAATTGCCTGACGGGTCAAATTGAAACTACCCCTATCCATTACTTTTAAACAATTATTTAATGTTGTTTTTGATTTCAATAAAGCTAGTACCACGACAGTGCGTCTAATTAATATATTTATTTTTCCATCCGCTGCTCATAGCAATAAGCCCATGTCAAAGTATATTTTGAAATACTATTTAATTATATAAGTGCTTACAAGTACTGTTATTTTCAAGACAGTGAGTAATGTTCTTATTAAAATTATTTTCTTCTCTTGTAATACGCAACAACATTTGACCTTGTACCGAAGTAAGTATACAGCTACTGTATAATAACATTTCGAAAGTCTCCCAGCGGTTTTAATATTTTTAGTTTAACGAAACTTATGTTGTGAGTTAATAAGAATTCAAGTTACAATAACGTTTGTTCTTCGTTTTCTTACCAATTTGTTAAATTACTTATTGGAATTACGAGAACAATTTAACACACTCAACGAAACTGGTCGGTGGTGTTGGTCAGAGTGGACCATTTATTGTATTACACTGTAGCAATGTCTTTTATTTCAACATAATGTAACATCACGCTTTTAATTTCCCGAATGGATAGGCAGAAAAGTGCAGTGGGTACTCCAAATTTTTCACCAATTTTACACATCCCATGAGTGTTATATGTAAAATCATCCTATGGGCGGCCGCTTCCTACTCTTTCCATTTTAAGAAACGAGATCTAGTATCTGGTACACATTAATCACAAAGGACCATGTGTGAACACACCATTAGTGTCGTGTGACGCGGTATAATATCAAAAACATCAAAGTGAACGAAACGGACTGTAGATTGAGTCTGCCATTAGTGTCTGATGACAGTTCTTTCTCGCTGCCGCAGTTCCGTTGTGCCCATGATCCAGTCAAACTGGGTCAAAAAGTTAGCCTATATATATATTTATCGTGAACACACTTGAAGTGCTAATTCAACGTTATTGTTCCTAGTTTCAAATTCCTATTATAAGGCATACTGAGGCAGCTCTGATGTTCCTATTATTATAATTCCTATTATATCAGCTGTGATAGACGATAGTGCTTCCATCTACGCGGTAGTGTTGTCAACTAGGTGATCGAGCCGTCATTCGTTAAGTACGAATATTGTGCTACTACCCACATTAAAGAGTAATCATGTAGATATTATAGTTGCATACAAATCGAAAATCAAATGATATGGCATTTTATTAACATCTATGTAGTTGTGTGGTTAAATTAGTTATCAAGCTGTATGCATATTAATGTTTTTCAAAATGGACATACAAATCGTCTGCTTTTAATGGTGTCACGATTGGCTTTTGATTTATTTACAAAATATTCAAAATAACACATTAAAATACAAATACGCATTAACGCCGATTATATTCATTAATTAAATATGTTGAAGACATGTTGTGTATGTGTTACTATATTTATACGACTTATAAACGTAAAACATATTGAAGTCGTTTCACTTATGTAATAGCATATATTGTGACAGAACCAGTTGGCTGGCGACAGTAGGTACGTACTTAAAACATTCTATCCATTCATATAATCCACACAGCTACTGTTTTGGCAATGCTATGTCCATAAATAAATACACAGCATACTCTACTACCTATAGCATATGGTACGGTAATATCAATGACTAATATAGTAAATGTCGAAAGTCAAATCCCAGAAAGCGATTCCTGGTGATATTATAACTCTAAAGTTCAAAGATGACAGAAATATTAATTGTCCGATATTCGATTGACCCACGCTATAATTACCCGTCAAAAGCTGGGGCACAGTACGATACTTGCGAATGGAAGTTGTGGTAGTATCTATATAGTAATATGTAACGTTACATCCCACCTGTAATCCCTGAAGGGGTAGGCGGGTGTATGGCGATAGGCTCACCACCTATCGAACGGACATCCATCGGACGTAAACGTGGAAGTGTACTACACTTCTCTGCCTATCTCTACGGGAATTATAGACGTGATGTTACGTTTTTCAACTATTTATAGATTTCCGGTGGTACTTCGATCACTACTCGACTATTTGCATAGTAAGTATATTAAGGATGCATGATCTCCTAGTTTAGACCTCGCGAGTAGCATTTTTCTATTGCAAAATAGAATTTAACACCAGATCTTTGACTGTTAAAGATTTAAGCAAATAAAGAAGTTATTGAAACAAAACAGAATCTGGAATATACAATGCATACACGAACGTTGTTAGTTCTATAATAAAGTCTTAGCAGATCCTTATACACAACGCTCAACGCAGAACACGTCGTCATTAACCTCATCATCACATCATCGGTATTCAGTTATTGGTCTGGATCTCATCTCAGTATAAGAAGAGTTAAGTCTATGTTCTACCACATGTGACACTGGAATCTTCTCTAAGGATACGATTACTTTTTCAAGTAATATGTAGAGTTGCAATTATTGACTTAATTTACTTTCGGAATAGAGTTAAATGCCTTGCTATTCTCTGTTAGAAACGTACACAATGATTGTTGTTACGTAATTAACATGCACCACATTGTTTTTGCTCTTTTATACTTCAATATCGTACAGACGACGATGAGGACTGAGTGAACAGAACGTAGACGTAGGGGCTTCGTAGATGTGGGGTTGTAGAAGAATTGGAAGTGGAGGTGTAAATTCATCATCCACCCTTTTATCGTTCCACTGTTGGAAACGGGTTTCCTCTCGAAATGAGAACCGTTAAGGCCATAGCCTACCACGCTGGCCAAGTGACGGTTGGTAAACGGATACGACGTTCATTTTATTGTTATTAATTAAGTGATGTTACAATACGAATTGTTACAAGAATATGATACTAATTATTCTGATTAAATTCCACTCTAAACAGTATATTACTTACTACTACAAAAAATTCCAGATGTACAAAACTTTCACTGATAATAAAAACGCGACCTACATTATATTTAACAAATAAAACATTACAATGTCCGAGAGCGCCGACTCTATCATAAATGTCAGTACTAATGTTATTTAAGAGCGTTTAGACTCATTCAATTGACATTTTAATGTACTCAGATACATCAAGTTTTTTTTAAATGACGTCGTTAATAATTCAAGTGAATGTCTTACATTTATTTGACACGGCAATCTCACTTTAGATGAGACTACTAGTGTTAAATAGTGGGAGGAAAAAAAGAGTTGACGTTGATGTACATATGTTCTAACATTTAGATACATTTATTATGTGTATTTAAAGAAATGCCTCCATATCTAGTCACTTGATAGATATAGATTGAGGACATCACACAACACACACACACTGCCATACATAATACACACACTACATATTATACACACAATCACACACTCGC
Source organism: Parelbella ahira ahira (assembly GCA_018244795.1). Lineage (NCBI taxonomy): Eukaryota > Metazoa > Arthropoda > Insecta > Lepidoptera > Hesperiidae > Parelbella > Parelbella ahira. The sequence continues at coordinate 10,277 of DWME01001869.1, forward strand.
ACCTATAATTCTAGAATAGCCAATTTTCATACGCTGCCATAACAAACGTTAATACATTACTTGTCCGATATGTAGTTACTTGCTCTACATAATATTTCTAACAAAAAAAATATGTGCCCATGATGCTAATATTTTAGAGAAAAAGTGTTTATCAAATATAAAAGGCAACACGAAAATAAATAACGTTCTAATTAGTGAACCAAAAATACGTAAGCAACGTCCATGCACGCTACGTTCCATCGATCCCTAACAGGTAATTAGCAGCATACTTCAATGCTCATTTCAAAATACTGAGAGAAAACTAACACATTTTGTTGCTAGAAAGTCTAAAGAGAATTATATCGCAATCAATATAATACAATTTAAACCCTAAACCCACTACACAATTTCACCGACGTGTGTCATTTGTGAATATAATCCAAAGTAAAAATAACAGAACGGACATTGTTCATTCGTAAAATATCCATACATAAAAAATTGTACCTCGGAAAAATCTCATATAGACGAGGTTAGAAAAGAGTTTTTTTTAATCGAAATATTTAGACGTCGATTTGTGTACGTGCCCCCTCTACAACATCACCACTAGCACGCGCAGTGCAAAACAAAAACAAGCAAGCCGGTGACGACGTGCGTTTCGGATTGACACGCGCGGGCTGTTAGCACACGAGATGGGAAAGTAATAAAAGGAATGCACAAGAAAATAAGGCACACGAAGGCACCGCACGTACGTAATTTTGCCCTCGGTACGGACACGGGCGAACAACACAGCAACGGTAAGCCTCGGGACGGCGCGGCGAGCGCAACGTCTGTATTGTCACTATCGTATAGTGGAGCTATTGATCCGATCGGTGTGCGGCCACGACGCGCACGTCCGCACCGCGAGGCGGTTCACAGAGCACTGCGTCCGAAACGCGCGTGTTAGATCTGACACAGAGTAGCCGAGAGTATCGACGCACCGAAATCGTAGCGCGTAGGCATTGAAATTGACTGGGCACCGAAAAAGTGCGGTTAAATGTATATGATTGGTGAATAAGTCTTCCAGATTCAATAAGGTCGACAGCGAGCTAGCTTCAAGTCCAAGGTAAAAGTGTCATAAAGGGAAAAAGCGAAGGGTACATACTATAGAGCACACGAAGCCAGTGGAGGTATGAAATGCAAACAATTAAATACTACATTGTAACAAACAATTCTGTCAAAATTTACTCCACATATAGAACAAGACATGACATACAATAGCCGAACCTAATGTCAGTCTTAGGTTATATTGATCCGACCTTTTTAGAGGTCTATGGAAATTGTTTGTCATTGGTTTCTGATTTCCATGCGAATAAGATAGAGACCCTTTGGGATGCAGCTTACTAAAAATTACAGCGCTTTAAAATAGGCATAATTTTTTTTGCTATTTGGGACAAATCTGTAATTACGACATTATGTAGGTATATCTGAATCGTCTTTAACGGACCTTTCCATAGAAATAATTGGTTAAATAACAAAATGACGTCTGTTTTCGATAAATTTTTGTCGAACTCTTACCTTTTCACTGTAGAAAAGGGATCATCTTTCAGAATTAGAATACTAAGACCATACGCCAGTTGATAGATATACCACGCCTAAAAAAATATGGAAATTTATTATGCGCGAAATTTTTTTAATTTTTTGGTTAGTGTTAATAACGCATAGAATTTTTAAAAGTCTGAAATGGGTACTGGAATATTAACTCCAGTCGGCCGGAGTGGGGCGCTACAATATTTAAATGATCAGACCGCCAATGCTACTTAATTACTCAATGATAACAATTAATGCCGCAACACCGGATTTGTGGAGAGCCGAACTACCCGTTTCACTGTTCTATTGAATGCGTTGCCATGTTCACAAGTTCACGATAGTTTACGATGACTATATGTCATAAATTATAATTTAAAAATAAAATGTGAGCATTCTACATATCACTTTACAAGAAATACTAAGTCCATTAATCCTCCTTATTCTTGAGAAGAGACTAATAGCCAACAGTGAAAGGACAACAAGGGTTGAAGATGACGAAAATGTTAAAAATGACGAATGAAACAATAAAAAAACTTACATAACTCTTGCATACCCGAAGAAGCAGGCAGAGGAGCGTAGAGCATTCCCTTGTTACGCCAGTTACGTTATACGTCCCTCCATGTAAAAGGGGGTGAGATTTTTGCCATACACTGGATACAAATCCACACTCCGAGCTACCACTAGTAATTTCAAGTTAGAAAAATCCAATATTACTCGACCTGGGGTTAGAACCTAGGACTTGCTTGAACTACGAAGTAGTCGCGATGATAATTATAACGATTATGATGATGACGATGATTGCAAAATTAACAAATCGGTAGTAGAAATGTGAATATCTGTACTGCATGTATTCTATGATGCCCTCGGCACATAAACATCGACCGCGCATCGATGCGTTTTACCGAATCGATATAATATAAATATACTACGCGAGCGAGTACGTACATGCGTTCCAGTACATTGTTTATAAATAAACAGTAACATCCATTAAAGCAGTAAATTAAATTCACAGCCGAGAAACATTTTGACGTCAGACAAATTGGCCGCATTAGGGACTGTAGAGGAGTGGCCAATCATAGAACTCCTCTATGAAACGGTTTTTTCCCTTCTATATTTCATTTTTTCCCCTTATAAGTCTCTGTAAGGTGGAGGTTAGAATATTTATCGTTGGATACATCGCTTTCAAAAAATTGCGAGGGTCTGTAATGTGCTTTTCCAAAAAGTTGAATCATTTCTTTGGGCAGTCATCAGTTTGGTTGCTGACCATCAAAACGGTTTCAAAATTATCAAAAAACGTCTCGAAAATTTATCTGTCACTTCGCATTGAAGAAGTATGTGGTACGTATTGTGTAAGCCTAAATTTAAACAAAAATAAAGAAAAAATTTCCAATAGCTAGTAGATTTATTGAAAAATCCCTTACAATGTACCGAAAATTTGGCACAGAGTACGAACAAAAATTTAAGAGCCCAAAACGGTTTCATTAAATATTACAAATATCACAGCGTGTTTTGCTTACAGCGAGCAACACGTATCAAAGAACGCGGAAGGGGGGGCGGAAATGGGACACAACTTATCACAAACAACGTTTTAATCGCAAAGAGATCACGTACACTTCACGCTACTCGCGAACTGCCAATCGTTTCATGTACGAGAAAACGTAATGCCGATATCTCTCGCAAAGAAAATCATTTATTTTCTCCACTCCAATCGAGTTCCGAGCGAGACAGTGTAATCAGGGAGAGAATGAAGAAACAGATGCTAATTTGAGTGGCATTAACTTCTATACACATTTCAAACAGAGAAGTAATGCAAAGGAAATATAATCTGATACATACGGACTGTGTTTTTGTTTAGATGCGGTTGAAGTGTAAAGAGGTGAAGAGAACGCACAAACGATTTATGATGGATAATCATATTATACTCAACTGAACAAGAATTTGTATTGGAAAATTTACTGATACTTTACTTTTAACAGGAATAAATGAATGAATGATACATAATTTGAAATTATGAATAGAATGAACTCTTTTATTGCTACTTTGTTGGACAAGGGTTTAATTCCACAATAACATGGTTTAAAACCATAAGCTACCAAAGCTGGCGAGGTGCAGAATTGTAAACCTAACACACCGTAGAGAACATCTAAACTGTGTTGGTTTTTTCACGATCTTATTCTTCACCGTTACATCGAGTGACATTTAATCCTTACGTAATTAACTTTGTAAAGTCAAAAGTCAATTGAAATATCTCATTAAGCTTTTTAATTTGTCCGTACCTCGTCTATTTACACCTTTAGACGAGACATTTCTTCAAAAAACTGCCATCTTAATTATTTCTTGTGGTACCGTCGGCTTGGGGCATTTCTCTGTGATAAAAGCTGACAAATTGACGTATTGACGTAAATAACCCCAGAGGTTATGCAAGCCTTCAAGGGTTCTTCAAGTCTCGTTGAAGAATTCCAAGTCATAGCTTACTAGGGAATAATAAATCAGAGATCCTAACATGCATACTTGATTTTTCGCAAATTTCTGTGTTGTAGACGAGCGTTGAAGGGGAAAAATTAACTAATTAGAACAAGAAGAAGAAGGACACATAATTAACAGTTTCTTGCCTGACTACGGCAATGTAAAATATGGCACCTGCGCAATTTGAATTCATCCAATCGTATTTTGGCGCTAAAGACAGATAGTAGGCGAATGCGATATATATAAATGTACTATCTAATCCCCACAATAGTGTTAAGATTATTATTTCTCAAAAAGAAAGCATTTTATAAGCGCTAACGGGAACAACAGAGGACGACACGAAAGTTATATAACCGAGAATGTAATAATATACTTCTCGTGTTTATTTATTGTTTTTAATAATAGTGTGTTATGAAAGAAGATATGGCCTTTAATACAATAAAAGTGGTGCTTAAATGGTTTGAGGTTGCAGAAATAATAAATGATAGTACAGTTACGAACAAACATTTATGCAGAGAAATTGTTAGTGGTAGAGTCGAATATGGTGGATTTAAGTGCAAATATTTATATCCATCAAATGAAATACATCGTATTAGAAGTTTCGGTCGAAAGTAACTATAATGCAGGAACATTTGTAGAGACACTGCTGATATGGTGAAAGTGGAAGTAAATTTGTTAGGATCGGTAAATTTTTTTAATATCTGTCTTTGAAGAACAGGCGTGATAATACGTATTCACTGTCCTGTTAACGAGTACGTAATCACCAATGTCAGCCGCGACCTGTAAAAGACCATAGTGCTTCAGTCTAAGCGACAGTGTTGCCACATAGGCGACCAAGCTCTTATTCGTCGAATAAAAATATTGTGCCTCTACCCACATTAAAGGACGCTCAAGTGGGTATGTCAGCTTTATATACTCGAATTTAGCATCAAATAATGCTGGTGTTATTCACGTCTACATTGTCGTATGTTTAACACAATATATGAACGTAATATTCCTCGTAATTTTTTTCGTTTAACACTAATGTTTAGAGTCGTGTGCTGGTGAACTGCGAACAGGGCGCCCGCGACAATTCCGATGCTCACATATACAGCGAAACATCAATTATTGTAAAGCAGAGATTTTTTGTATTTTGTTCTGTTTCTGCAATCGTCAACGTGCCTAATCAGCTATAGGTATGCAAATTTATTAGTTTTATCGCTGAAGTTATTGATTGATTGACGTCACATTGCAATCAAGGTGATTTCTACAGTGCAGTGTGAAGTGGAAATCGTTAATCGGTTAATGCTTTTCAATTGCTTTGAGTTCTAAAATATATAAGTACAGTTTGTTTCCCTAAAGGCAATTGGGAGAACTTCACTTTTACTCTTTGTCGATATTGTTCAAGAGACCTTTGGTAGAGTAAGCATGATTTTGTTTAACTAAGCGTGTAGATAGTAACTAGCAAATTAATCACTGTTTGTATAGGTTAAAACGAACATTAATTATTATCCATAGTATTCGATCGAAACTAGATTTTCAGCCAAAGTCTAAAGTTCAGACTTTGGCTGAATATTCAGAAGATATTTAGAATATTCAGTAACGGTTTAGTTTAGACTCTAAACTAAACGGTAACTGAGTATTTGACTTCTTTTTTAGTTTTGGCCCAAATCAATGCTGCGCTTATAATTTTGTGGTTTAGCTTCACATCATGTTCCGTACAGGAAAAACACTGAATGCTATACATCACTATTATTTATTTCTCTGACGTGTTTATTCTACATAATATATTATTTTAACCTATAATATGAAATACTCTGATTTTTTATAAAAAACACATTGGTACAAAATAATTTAGACCTAAATGAATAGATATGTTTGAAAGACTCATAGAAAAAGCTTGTATTTTTGGCAGAAACCAGACTAATTAGAAACTTTTTACATTAAGAGTTCTAGTAAACAAAGGAACGATCTAATAACTTTATATCAATGTCTATAATCATGTGCCACAGTGTAAGTTCCGCTGGCTAAATAATCTTTACTGGTTCATTTATTTAATCTATATGGACAAAGGCAGTATTATTTATTAAGACATTTACTCCAGCAGGTCTGAGTTAACATCCAAAAAAGCTTTGTTTATAAGTAGAGGAGCGATAGATAAGCAATAATACCTGCAATAAAATAATAACACTACTTTTAGAACAATAATAATAAGAAAAATAATAATAATTATATTAGCTTCGATTCTGGTTGTGGAATTACCAGTACTCCCACGATTTACTAGTTATGACTCGTGGGAGTATACTGAACTTCTCTGCCTACTCCTGAAATATAGGCGAGATGTTAAAACAAAACTAAATATCGACAATAACTCTTTAGGCTATATTAAGCTTCGATATATTTTTCTTTGAAATCAATTTTATGAATACCGATTTGAAGGTAACTTAAAAATATAGGTATGTGATTTATTCGTGCGTGAACAAGAATGTATAAATATAATAATAATCGTTAATTTACAATTTGCGTGTTCAGAAGTGTTAACTTCGGTGGTTATGTTTCGGGCGGCCTTGTGGGACACTGCCGTTGTATTACGATTAGCTAATCCAAGGTGAAGGGTGTATAGGCGAGTCCAATATACGACTGGACGTAAAATGCCTTATTTAAATATGAAGGATAGCAGATGCCAAGTAAAAAACAAGTCTGTAATCCCCGAAGGGGTAGACAGAGGAGTGCAGTACTCTTGCACCTTTTGTCTGTTCCGTTGAACGTCCCATAGAATAGGTGGCAATATGTACGCCAAGTAAAATACATTATTATTATCTAAATAACAGTAGTGTTAATAACAATTACGTCAAATTCAAATTTAGACAGGGCCTGTTGCATAATTTTATTCACCGACACAAAACGAATACATAGAATCCTCACACAAAATATTTATCCTGTCCATGACTCCCTACACAGCAGCTAAGTTTACTAAACACTGGAATAACGGATCAGTTACATAGAATTGGCATAATTATGTTAAATGGGTATGGAATAAATATACCTAGTATACAGTTTAGACGTTAGAAAATTAGGTTTAAAAAGTTCAAAATTAGAACGTTTTCACGAACTCGTATTTTTATTAATTCACCCTGTAATCACACGATCATATGCTACAGGCTTCTCACATTAAAAAGCATTACTAGCAAATGGCTGCACATATGAATTAGTTTTTTTTACCGAGTCTCTTATCATTCCACTGTTGGAATATGGGTCTTCTCTCACAGTGAAAGGTTCAAAACATTTTTCCATTAGTTCAAACATATATGGTACGCAAAAAAATTACACGTCAAGAATACTCACCCAAATCGCAAATGGACTAGCTAATGTAACAAACAGCTCAGACCTAGATCAGCCCCGTGCGATAGCGCCGGAAGTGGGCAAGTGCTGACAACAAGGTCGGATCGGGCGTCATGTAGGTCGGGCGGCGTGTTGTTCCCGGGAACGTACTTCGGGATTAATTGTTCCTGGATTTTTCTCAATATCAATAGACATGCGTTTGATTACCATCCCACGTGACAGTAAGTGCCTATTGTAGTATTGCTTAAAAGTGCCCATTGCTTCCTTCAGAACGAAAATAGCTTTTATAAATATTATCACATGAGGTCCCTGACGGGTTAGGCAGGCAGCAATCACCACTCTCTTCATACACAAAATGGGGAACACTGCAGACTATAATTTTTGAAATTGACTAATTATGGGTTGGCGGACTCTACATGCAATAGAGTATACAACATAAAACTCTCAGGCACACTATAAGTCACCGCACAAGTTTTCCTTCAACAGTTATTCTAAAAATATTAACTATATAATGTGCGTTTTGTTTACGTGTCGATAAGTGTTTACAATTATCAGCGCTGAGGGCACAGCTGCGTTAGAAACAAAACACTTTTGTTTAAACATTAGACTCATTACGTAAACAACGGAAAACCATTGAAAAAATGTTACAAACCATCAATGAGTGTGTATACAATATGTGCTGGTACACACGATTAAAAGCTTTATTGCGTAAGTCGTAAGGTTGGTAAAAGAATCTCAGTACAATAACGTGTATTGTAGAGTAGTATGGAGACGAAGAGAGGATACCTGGTCACATATTAAGAGTAAGGAAATTAAATAGGAATTGAATGGCTTTCATTTAACAAATTAATACTTGGAAAAAAGAAATGAGGTAGGTACTGCTAGATAAAATCCTTGCTAAGTTATTTAATTCGAATTTATATTACGTTGCATATAAGTTGTGCTTGAAAGATGATGTCTTACAAATATGTCTTTTCCGACACGTAGAACCTGGAATTGATCAAAAGAAGAGTGAACAAGCAGTCTATATCAGTCCACTGCTGGATATAAGCCTTCCCTGATGACCTATGTGATGTAGAAAGGAGTTTTTACCGTGTACAGACGTAACATTATTTATATAAGGATGTATTTACTTGGAAATTTTAAATACTATGCATGTTAGTACGACATACCACGAGGCATCTCCTTACCATAACAAAGTTCTGTCTATTTGACGGTGAACAATCTAACAATAATATACTATATGTATATCATATAATACTATTTGCTCAATGTATTTTCTATCCATATCTACACGTACGTTAGATACATTCGATCTAATTTAAAACGTAGACACACGTCATACAAACTTACAAAGTGGGTCAAAATCAAAACGCCTTACTCCAGAGACTGGACTGCCGGGTTCAGTGGGGTTCAACGACAGAGTTACGACTTGGAACTGTTGGGTGCTGACCTATAAACATCACGCGTCGAACTCGATGTAACCCGAATCGGACAATTTCCGACGAATGAATCGTATTAGGTTAATAAACAGTAAGTAATAATAATAATAGCATGAAACATCTTCACACATGGTCCTTTATCCCAATTAGACAAAGCTGATTTGTACCACTTAGATATCCCAAAAAATTCCGGAAATCGTGCAAGACTGTGTAAATTGGTATGAGACTCTCTTTGGCTTATTCTTCTATATTTTTATTTTGGCCACCGAAAATTAGACATAATGAAACGGTTATCATATCGCTATTCCACGCTAGAGGGCCTCACTTTAGAATGGAGCTTGTGCAGAAACCGGAATAATGAATTTTGTTACTCAATTTTGTGTGTATAGTCCAAAAACGATATACGAGTATGTACTTATTTAGTTATTTTGAGACAGAAAAATGTCGTTCCGTCAGGCGGAAGCGCAAATGTATCCTAAGATCGAGCAAGCATACTTACGAAAATGCTTTTTTCACTTTTGCTTCGAAAATTCCTAGGTGAAATATGTTGTTATCATTAGCTGTAGTAAATTTATTACCAATTTGTTGACGTACAGTATCGTGTAATATACCTACTCGTTAATTTTAGGGCGTATTTTCCCAAAGTAGTTCGATCTAAAATAGTATGACTTACCTTGGACCTGCCTCTACAGCGTCCGCCGGTTCATCATCAGCGTCATAGAAGTCGTCTTCGCCTTCTGATGACGAGTACGACGTGTCGGGTACCAGGAGGGACATTGCTCCTATTGAAAATTAGCATCATGTTAATATATTTGTCATTCAACTTTCAAAAGTACCTTACATTTCCATTTCCGTTTTTTGTATATAAGACGTAGTAATTAGTTTCCTAACAAATATTCATTAATAGATTTGTCTTGTAACATTTTATTATGTTTTATTGGAGATGTTCAAACAGAATTATTAACGACTGGCTCCATCTATTAAGAAGATAACATACTAACAGCCAACAATACATCACTAAATTGTAGTTAACGCCATCTATTGGGCGACCGAGTACAAAGCTAATTACACTAGCGCCATCTATTAAAGAATAAACAATACGTCAGGATAGTTGACGGCGTGCAATAGGAGCAATAACGGCCGGACTGCAAGTAAATACATGAAGCGAGTGCAGTATGTACTGACTGGGCGCGTCCATGTGCTCGAGCGGCGTCATGGGCAGCGACGGCGCGGACAGCTCGCGGCACTCCGCGCCCAGCTCCACGCGCGGCGACAGCTCCGCTGCGGAATGGAAACCTCATCTGATGCTACTGTACAATATTTTCTTCATGTGCACCAATAGTAATTATATAACGGATGGTCATTCAGTACGACAGTAAATGGACAACGTCGTTAAGATATATTTGTGATAGAGAAGGAAGAAGTTGCCATAAGCGTTGTCAGTGCCATTCTTCACCTTTTACAAAAGGAAAACAAAAAAATAATAATACCGTCTTTGATATGTGTTTGTGATAGATTAGTTGGTCCCTGGTAAACACCGTTGACAGGATTTACTGTATTCTGAAAGAGAATGAATCCACTATAATTCATATATGTATGTATACCCAATTATTATTATTGGAAAATAATATATTTATATAATAAAATTTATTTATTTAAAATATTTATTTATAATTATTAAAAAATTTATTTAAAATTTTATATAATAAAAAGAATTATGATTGAATGAGGGTGCAATATATACAAAGGCGACAAAAACAAGCTTAAGTAGTATTTAGGCAAATATATTTGTACAGCTTTTTTTGTGAGTGTACTACTACAGTCCTCTGCTTGACTCTTCAGGGATTACAGACGTGAATTATTTTTTATTTCTTTTTTAACTTTTAGTTGCTATGTTCAAATTAAAAAAACGATTTCACTTTTATTATCTTTATTAAAAATTTAAGCAGTGAAAACAGGAAGTACAAATGAAAAAAAAATGTAATGTCTATTGCAGTGTGATGAACTTAAATCGATTTAATGCGATAGTACACATCGATATTAAATAAATGACAAATAATTAGTAGACAAAAAAACCAACAACAATAATAATATAGCTTTCCAACAGTACCTTAGCTATTTGAAGAAGCACTATGGAATGTTTTATGTTATCCAACATTGCCTGCAAAGAAAATAACAACTTAGTGGAAGCGAATGGCACAAAATGAAAATATGTTTATTATTAATGTTAATAATGTATTGAAGTAACCTATCATAGACATTCTTTACATATAATAAATTTATATAAACATTTAGCGGTTATCATTTATCTGTCTCAAGTAAATTTGTGTCAGGTTATATATAATATATTTTAATTAAACTTAGTTAGTACGTAGATTGTTCTCAAACGAATATTCATTTAACCTATGAAAAGGTATTGTCAATTGAATTTAAAATGAGCGATTATATTACGGCACGTCTTTGCTTTAAATTAACACTTTATTAGATACGTGTAACGGCGAAACGTGGCTTTGTACTACACTCATCAGTCTACTCCTTTGGGGATTACATGCATGGTGTTACGATTGTTACCATAATACGTGGTAGTACCAATGTCTATGTTTATGGAACGGAGATTATTCCGTGTAAAAAATCACTGGCATTCATTCATTAAAGTATAGTGCCATCTATCGTCACATAGTGCAGACTGTGCACAAAAAATTATAAAATATGTTCCATATTCGAAACTCTTCCACAATCGTTGAACTTTGTAAACATATAATATTTTCCGTACGTGTAATATTTTTGAACAGTTTATATAACGCTATAATGTCACATAATAACTACTCGTTAATAAATACAATGTAAATACGTAGTAAAAAGCATTTTAAAGCAACAATTACAATATCGGTTTCTTACAATATTTGTGAGGCGATAATAAATCGAATGACATTTGATCGACGAATGTATTAAGTGCTTTTTCAATAAGTACTTTGATTGATTTAAACCACCTTGAAGTATGTGAAGGTAGTTGTGAATGAGAATATTATAAGTTGTTACTTACAATTACAATATGTACAGTAATAAGGAATTGTAGTGCTTAGTAAATATTAACAAATGCAATTCCTCATTTTTGTATATATTAATTATAATTACTATTAATTGGTCAACTTACATTAGAGTGGTCCAATATGACTTGACCTTTGTTCTTATCGTGTGGATCTGCTAGTTCCGTTACCCTTGTACCCATTTTCTGTAAAGAGAAAAGAAGTAAGATGTACAGGTCATTTTAATATTATACAAGTAGCATTAGATATAGAGATTGCTAGAAGTACTTGCAATTATTGAAGTAATTACATTATGTGCATATCTCTACCTCGCCACAAATTAGATTTATGAAATCTACCTCTACCTAATATCAGTTACTGGTATCTGATATCAGTTACAGTTACGACTGGAACATAGGTAATTTCAAGTCAAAATTTTTAAACTTTTTTTTTTTAATGTAATGTTTTGCAGCTTTTAAACTTTGACGAGGATATTTAGCAATTGTAACTCGAATCTTCTCCACTTATCCAAATTAAAGCAGAACAGCTAGGACTATCCCGCTTTCAGCAGTGAACCTTAAATCAAGCGATTTATTAACAATAAGCAGACTGACCAAAGACAATGCTTTTCCTCTTAGCCACCACAATAACATTATTATGATAACATCACAGTCGAACCCTTAAGGGGTGGGCAGAGAGCATCAATTATTAAATATCTCATCCTTACAGATCTTACTAGCTCTTTCTATATGCATCACCATCTT
>DWME01001870.1:0-22839 GCA_018244795.1 Parelbella ahira ahira
ATAATTAACATACATAGAGTAAAATATATAAATATAATAACATACATAAATACATTTATGTTACATAAATTAACTAATACGTACACAACATTACAGATATATACATACAAGTATGACTATAAAATATAAAAATATATAAAGATATATATAATAAACATATACATACAATACTACGTTCAAAATTAAGATAGTAAACATAGCAACATCACTCAGGGAAGAATAGATAGTGTTGGCGTACTTGCGTTTTAAACGAGCATAACGTTGGTGCTTTGCGAATGTTTTCGGGTAATGCGTTCCATAGTAATATAGCCTGAACAGTGAAGGAGTAATGGAAAAAACCAGTCCTATGTGGTGGAATACAAGCTTTTAAATTGTTTGAGGATCGAAGTACCCTGTCGTGAGTTTCACAGATGTACTGAAAAGATTCCTTTAGATATGACGGAGAAGATGTCTTATTCAGTATTGAATAAAGTACAAAAAGAATTCTGGAGTGACGCCTGTTTTGAATAGAAAGCCATTTGAGCTTGCGACGATATTCAGAGATGTGATCATATTTACGAAGATTATAGATGTATCGGATGCAATTATTCTGCAGGCGATCCAGCTTATTAAGAAGGTCCCTGTTAAGATCTGGATAGCACACATCAGCATAATCAATAATGGGGAGAACAAGGGTTTGGATGAGCATGAGCTTGGTCTTCAGAGGAATGAAGTTTTTTAATCTGTACAGTGAATGTAGAGTAGCGTTTACTTTTTTACTGACATGGCAAACTTGCGCTTGCCAGTCCAGCTTGCTGTCCATGAACAGACCCAAGTTTTTAAGGGAGTGGCATAAGGGGATTATTACTCCGTTATAGAAAATAGATGGTAGTCTTCGATAATCCACCTTAGCCAATAGCCGAGAGCTACCTACAAGCATAGCTTGACATTTGGAAGGATTAACAGCAACACCATAGCGACTAGACCAGTCCCAAATAATACCAAGGTTGTGATTCAAACGATTGATAGCTGCGTCAAGATTATCGATGTCACTTTCTACATATAACTGCAGGTCGTCTGCATACAGATGATACGAACAATCGACAATGGAGGTAATAGAATTTATAAAGATAGAAAACATAATGGGAGAGAGTATACCGCCTTGCGGCACACCAGTATCAAGGTCAGCCCATTCAGAGCATTTCTGCCCTGAACAAACTGCTTGGCGGCGGCCGCGAAGATAGTTGGTGAACCATTCAAGAGCCGTAGGGGAAAACCGCAAGTAAGCTAGGATCGAGATAAGGATTTCGTGGTCGACTGTGTTAAAAGCGTTCGAAAAATCAACAAGCACCAACACTGTCACTTTCTTATTATCCATATTTTTTCTAATATCATCGGTGACTTTTATTAGTGCAGTGGTGGTGCTGTGTCCAGAACGGAACCCGGACTGATATACGCTCAGTAGGTTATTTTTTATGATAAATGTGGATATTTGCTTGTGCACACAGGCTTCCAAAATTTTAGATAGGTACGGGAGAATAGAGATTGGACGATAATGATTAGGTAGGGTAGGGTTAGTGATTTTAGGTAAAGGACGAACTAAGGCTTTCTTCCAAAGAGATGGGTATTGTCCGGTGTTTAATGAAAAGTTTATTATATGGCTCAATGCAGGAAGGAGGTACTCAAGGACTGGAGTGATCATATGTATGCTTATGCCGTCACATCCCACGGCCCTGGAACGGATAGATGAGATGGCCTTCTTAATCTCAACTGGACTAATCGAAGAGAACTGAAAGGCGCATGAAGGAGAAGCCTTCAAGGAAGAAAAAGAACTGATGGTATGAGAACGGATATATCTGTATCTGTTCTCATATCTGTTCTCTTAAAATTCTTAAAAAAACAAATATCTGTATATTTTTTTCCTACTTACGTTTTATAATGTCTCTAGCATCTAATGATTATATATGAATTGATATTTTAGATGAACGATTTTCATACTTTAATAGAAATTATACTGAGTGTACTCCAGCAGACAATAGTATGAATCTACCCTTATTCTTGAACCGCGCTGCAGTCAATTTCAATTTGTCTCATCCACTAACGCTGGGACAAAAAGTTTGCCCTTTGTCCCGGTTAGTAGGCACAGATGTAAACAATTTTCTGGAATAAATTCTATATCATCCAGTGTTTGATCACTGACACTGGAACACTTTAGAAACGGTAATACTTGTATGTTTTTACATTTGCTTCAGTGCCGTCGAGCCCAGGTTTTTATATTGAAATAAAAGTTCAATAACTGACACTATTGTATATAAATAGAATATAAATATAGTATTCTGAATGTGAAAGTGTTGTAATCTTATCGTGTTCTTCATAAATATTAGAGGATACGACAAGCCGAGGACACGGCGCGATGGCGATAATTGGAGGCCTATGTCCAGCAATGGACTGAGATAGGCTGATGATGATGATGATGATAATCATGGCAATATGATTGGAAAGAATAATTGATAAAGCAAATATTAAACAAACATAACCTACGTCCATATTTTCCTCTGCATGTAACAACCAGGTTTTAGACGTTTTAGATTTATTTCGTCAAAACCAGGTCTTAGGTATGTTAAATGAATATTTTGGTATGTACTTTGTGTTTTATATTTTGCATCTTTAAAGAAAAAATTTAAGTAATTGATTTTTTGTTCTAGATTTCAACAGTTGATTTTGTCATGATTTTTATTAGTTCTTATAAAGTTTTTTGTCATAAAAAGTAAAATTTTATAAATATTGCTGTAACTCCAAGCAATGATAACATTATACTTTCCTTTGGTATTGTATTTATTTGTCTATAGGAATATAAATTTTTTTTTTTTCACTATGATACGTGCTATTTGGACAGTAAAAAGTCTCCAAAACGGGTCTGCGTTTATGTAAAGAGTGATGAATGTAGGAGAAGTACGTGTAACCTTCGAGGACAGAGATATTTGGCGCTTGGTGCTTTCTACTCACTCCATGACGGATCTGGAGTGATAACATAACAATCATAATAAATTTATTTACGGTTTCAGGTAAATATAACTTACAGCAAATGAAAACGTGGCTGTATAGCGTCATGGCAGAGCTAAACAGCCTCGAAGCTGCTATTGACAAGCGTCTGTAGTTTTTAATCTTCTCGTCTATTATGCATTCCGTACACGCCTATTCCTTGTAGGGCCCGCGCTGCGTTCCACTCGACTCGGCCCGCGTGAGCCCGGAGCAAAGCGAAACTTTTCACGCAAAACTAAGTTTCAGATTTTTATTGCTTTTAGAGAACGTGAGACGCAATAATATTAAAATTTTACTAGAACCTACTCTGTGTTTACGATTATGGCGGCGAGACGTGAAGTGCGGAATGTAATCATGCGGTCGCAGTAACGTTGTACGCCCCAAATGCAACATTCCTTTCTAATGTATCTGGTTGGTTTTGTGAACGCGTAAAAATAAATAGTGATTTTTTTTAATTATCGTTATTACGTCATGGCAGACGGCCTTAGCTCTTTACACTTCGACAAGAGATCCGTGTACAACATTGGAAGGTTTCCTGCTAATATAATGATACATACATATAATATCCTCACAATAACAACCAAGTGAATGAACATAAACACAAAACGTGTTCTAAATCCGACGCGATAGACGTTCTCGGCAGCGGACATGAAATATAACATTTTCGAGAAGCTTCCATAAAAATTGCAATTTAAACAAGTGTAAATCACAAACAATGGAATTGAAAAGGAAAGCATTTCGCAACGAGCGAGTTGAACGGTACATTTATATGAACAAAGCCTATTGTGCACATGGCTTTTGAAATAATCATCTTTCAGCCATAATCGGCGTGGCCTTCTTGACGACGGAAGAAGCTTTATAAGCCGTTTCCCACTTCAAATGTACACGGATTGGTTAAATTGCGAACACAATTTCCATATTTGAATTGTCATGTTGATACTTTGTTTTTTGGCTAGAATTTCTGTTTCGAATTACGGATTTCAGCAGTACATTAGTAGATTAAAGGGTTACGCAAGCTTTATAGTCTCTCATGAACCCTTTGATCGTTTCTATTGTTATGAGACTGGTTAAAATCATAGTCTAGCACGCTGTTAGAGATTATTATGATGAACGCTTCATTTCCTAGATTTATTTACGTGTTAATTTAGTAATAGTGAATAATAAAATTATATATTATTCCAGAAACTACGTATGCGTTCCGTGGATTTGTATCATAGACTCAAACATTAGAGCGGCAAGAACAATTTTGAACATATTATTTTTATTTTTAATTCAAATTATGAACGTATTACTTTTTCGTTTATTAATATTCTGAATAGACGTAATTGTAGGTGTAACATTATTTTTCATTTACTGTACAAAATGTTACCCATAATATCTGTGGGTTGCAAAAGGTTACACTTGTTTGAATAACATTCTATCCAACTTACATTAATACTCACATAATATCTAGTACTAAAATAATACAAGTATTTAAAATAAATCTTATTATGCGTAGGACGCCCTCCAGTTAAGTGGAGTGACTATATTCGCAAAGTGACTGGCAATGGAAGAATGCGAAGAGCTAAAGATCAAGCACAGTGACATGCTATTACAGAGGCTTATGACCAGCAGTGGACGATGACGGGCTGATAATAATGATGATGATGATGCAATGCTAAAATGTTACCTATATAAAAAAATAAATAGGTTGAATCTAAATTTTATTTCCATTTGAAATCGAAAAATTCATATTAGAATAATAGAAACTCGATATGCGTCATTATTTTCCAAAAGTACGTGTGTATAACACGAAATTTTCAAATGATACCATATTTTGAGTCGGAGCACACCTTCGCTTTAGAACGTCGATTTTATATTCCGACGTGGTTTCATACAGTAACGAGAGAAATGCTTCAAACTTAGATTTTTATTGCAATAAAAATTTACAGAAACAGTTTTACATTGTTGTTGAATAAAGTCTTAGGTTCAGTGCCTGTATGTTTCTTCGCAAATATAGATATGTATTCGATGACTGATTACTATTAATAAGCATATTTCTAAAAATCTCATTACTAAGCGTTCCTTGTTTCGCAGGACTCATGTTTTAACATACACATGTTTTTACTATAAAAAGGCTTACGGTAATATCTAGGACCAGAACAAAATCATTTTGTCCATAGATAAAAAGTAATTACCGGATTTACATAATATGTAGCTGTTGAGATATTTTAAGTACTCGCAGAAACTGAATTAGCAAAATCCAAATAAATAAACATCTATGAGGAAATTATAATTACCTACATATTATGTTTGCTCAGTCGTTATTTTCTTGATAGTTGTTATATCCTTGTTGATCTTGATTGGATAATTTATTTAAATAAAGTGACTAAATGCTTATTTAGATATCTTTCAGTTCGGAAAGCGGCCGAATGAGCGTCAGTGTTTTTACATTCTCAATAGCCGTTAGAAAAATTGGCGGCAAAATTAGCGCGCGCGGTGATGACAACTACGCACAGATAAATAAGATAGACACTGTCAACTCCCGCACTCTCTCTTGTTGTCTTGCTGAAACCTGTACCCTTATTAATAAAATTAATGTATAGCATTGTTTATTGTGACGGGTACACTAAAGATATATAAATATAACATAACATGACAATTTTATTTATTCGAGGCGGTAGACATAGGAGTGGTGTACTCCCACTATTCACTAATTATATTAACCATCCCATGCAATAGCGGATAATCATATTGTCGTACATCTGACACAAATCCAGACTTCATGTAATTATTGGAAATTTCAAAGGACAAAATTCATTATTACTTTGGCTAGTAAGAGAATCTAACTTAGGATATATTTATATATCTATAGAATATGTTAAGCACAGCTTGCTAAAATATATGGTAGGCTATAATTAAATGTGATTTTCGGTATTTAGCCCGAGTGAGGAAATGAGCTGCTGTATCTTAGGATTCACACGCGAACGAGTCCGCGTGCAGATTGTCGCGAAATGTGGCGTCACTAATGTAGTTAATGTCGTATGAAAGGAGCGCTATTGCTTTATCTGAATCGGAACGTTCACGTCGGGACCCCGCCTCGAATTAATGTGGCGATGTCTTAAATAAATTACATTATTATCTTATAATATTAATTTTGACTCCCTGTATGACATAATCGATTAAAACGTTTTCATCAGCATGATCATTAGCAGCGGAATCGTGCTACTGCTGGACGGGGGTTTGTTCTCGGAATGTACAGGATCACGTTGCAGTTGAAAATTTTTGTAAGTCTAACTCAAACAGCTTGCTTCCTTTTTAAAAATTGTCATTTACAAAAATACTTTGGTGAATTTGATATACTAGTAAAAGGCACTTTTTCAAATAATAATATCTCATTTCCGTACTTGTCTTAATTTAAAAGAAACATACCTACACTACTGTATTTTATTTGTAAGTAGGTAATTTAAGATACTTATGATATATGGACGGATAGAAATCAAACTATTTGTTAAACAAGAAAAATCGAGAACGATAGTAATTATAAATAATTCACATTTACTCATTTCAGGATATTAAAAAAGCATAATGATGAAGTGCTGGAAATGGGATTGTTGAAGTTCTATATTGAAACAGCTTGTGAAGGCTTAATGGACGCTTTTCAGTTAAATTTCATTTGATTGCGAGGCTCGCGTCACGTCGCTACAACTGATTGATGTATTGCTGAGCGGCGCTGACAAAATATTACAACCAGGCCTCCAGATACTCTATATGTATACGTTCATATAACCAAACTTAAACATTAAAAGCTTTTTTTCTAATAGAACGTGTGTGTAGGATATTATACCTATTGCTAAATGAAACGAAAAAAATATTAATGTTATAACCTACGAATATTCAATACGTTTCTAAATAAAAGCACGTTTTGTTAATGTTACAAAAACCTTTTAACGAGACACATTTTAGAAGAAATACGAAAGGTTTTTATGGATACAGATATTTGGCACTCTGTGCATTCTGCCAACCCCGTAATGCATCTGTCAATGGTATATAATGGTTACTAAAACTAATAACATTATGTAAAGTGACTGTAATATAGAGCGCTTTTCAATCTCCTATATCGGAGCTGACGTGCGAATGTAATACACAGTACTAAATTATGGAAGCAATATGAGACTGCCCCGTTAGTCGAGTGATTGTAAGCCCGACTGTTGATCAAGAAGTCATGTGTTCGATAACCGGGTCGGGCAAAGAATTACATATTTAGTTTTTTAACTCGAAATTCCCAGTTACTTCCCAGTTACTAGTTCCTAGTAGCTTTTTCTTTTTCTTTTTCCTATTGGATTTTGGAGTCTGGATTTGTGTCCGGTGTATGGCAACAGGCTCACCACCTATTCCATGGGACTTAAACGTAACTGGTGTAACGTAGGAGTGTACCACATTCCACTGCCTACCCCTAAGGGGATTACAGGCGTGATGCTACGTTTTATGTTACGAAATTCGCAGTAGCAGCACTGAATCTGGTTTTGTGACTGGTACAGCAACAAATTCATTCTCTACTCTATGGTGGCGTATAGTAACATACTGGTAAAACGTGGGAGTTTACTACACTTCTCTACTTACCCCTCAGGGGAAATATAGGCGAGGTATCTGTTATGTTACCTCAATATATCAAAAAAAATCTGCACTAAAGTGAGCACGTATAGCTTACTGTCCCAAATCCTAGTGTACGAAGTCATTTGGGCTTTAAAGATTAAATATCACTTGCTATAACGGTGAAGGAAAATCAACGAAGCTTGTACATTATAGACTTCTCCATAATATTCTCTAAGGCGTATAATTTATGCTAACTACATAATATCAGCAGTATCTGAAGATTCAATTCCACATTATGAGAGGATGAATTCAATTCTGGAACGATATCTTGTTGACGATGAGTCAATAATTTGTGTATCTATTCTGTTTCTATTATTATATGACTAGACTAAATCCTTTATGGCGTAGGCAGAAAGCCCTGAATACTTATATTTATATTCTTTCAAATCTTGCAATTATTTTGTATTAATATTATAATTTAAAAAAAAGTATCAAACATATAAAAATTACAAGCAGGTTAGGTCCGTAAGGATAGAGGTATTTGCCACTCTGTGCCGTGTGCGTACTACGTAAGAAAATTGGGAGGATAGTATAATTTGTATATGTATGACGTATAATATATTGGGAACAATATTAGGAATTCGCCGCGAGCGAGGATCGCGGCCATCCTTCTAATCATGGGTCCCTCTAACTACCTTAATTGTTTCAGTTCATATCGAAACTTTTCGGTGTAATTCAATATTTTAGTTTCAAATCGTCATACGCCCGCTGATTATTCCCTCTTTGATATTGTAATACGTGTTTCGGAACTGTACACGTTTGTTGCTTCATCAGCTGCCTTTAATGTTCGTAAGTAGGTGGATGTAAGGGTCTTTGCAAATAATAGACCGGCGCGGAGAGGAGAGATTTTGATTGAATTTAACATATATAAAAAAACACGTTGCAATAAAGTGTGTTTTTACATTTGAATTGTTTTATGACAGCGTTCGAATACCTTCATGCAAAAATAGTCTTGAAATGCCTTAAAGTCCTATTTTTAATTCGATCTAAGTCTGCTCTGGTCTCCGAGCCGGTCAATTGGAATGGATCCTCAAGGTTTTTTATAACTATACCCTGTGGATGAGCATACAATGTATGTGATGTGTAATAAGCATGTCAAACCTGTAAGGAAAAAGTCATTTGATACACGGTAGTCCGTGCCTACCCCGCAATGGACGTGGTGTTACGATATAGTAATAACATTATAGTATAGTGAGTATCGACGAGTAAAAGCATGATGTTGATGTGTAACATTATTATAATATTTCTTAACCCGCCGCGTTTTTCTCATCAAGTTTTAAAAAAAATATCGTGTCCATTGTCAATGACTTTTATATGCCCCTATATTTCAGTTATCAGTATTGTATTGAATTATTGCTTTACTCAATGGTTTAATCTTATCATCGTCACCTGCAGTTTTGGTAGCATGTAATTAGTCTTTCCCTGGATGATAGATATATTGTTTTGCTTGCATTTGTTCTTCGCTCATTGTGTTGGAGTAAAGCATCATCAACTCCTTTGTCGTTCCACCGTTGGAAACGTGTTTCCTCTCAGAAGGACAACGTTTAAGACAACAGTTTCCTACGCTGGCTAGCTTCACATGGATTAAAGAACAATATAGAGAACTTTCAGATCTGCTGACAACCTGTACCTTCACAGCGAGCGTCATAGAATCTCAAAACGTCCCGTCTCTAAACAGTTGCTTACCGGGATTATGATTCAGGACTCCTGAAAACTGAAATCTAAAACTTGAGAGTATCTCTGCTATGATGGATAAAGGTGACGTTATACATAAAATAAACATCCAATGAGTTCAGAGTTATGGCATTACAGCTGAATGCAAAGTACATTCGAACAATAGGAATATTTCACGGTAATTAACTACGTCGATTTGGTGAGTGTAATCGACAAAGTAGCAATTCATGGTTCGCGTCGCTGGCTTTAAATGTGTATTGCACGCATATTATCATCAGATGTCAGGCCCCGTCGGTCGCACGAGGTGCTATTACTCATTTTATGCTGCCCCAAATGTAAATCTATAATTTATGAATATGAAATATGAGCATTTTTGCAGTACTTGATTTTTGCTTCCATTAGTTTTGTTTGATTGAAACTTCCTAAACTAATAATATAGACTGTAAAGATCTTACATTAGACGTTCTTATTACTGACAATACGAGTACAACAGGTGCTGCAATACAGTAAGGCATGTGCATGTTTTCAGTGCTTTGCAATAACTTGTTAAGTTTACAACTACATAAACATCAAGATCTAAACAAGATGTAGATATTTCTTAAATCATCAAGCGTACAAAAATATTCACGCTTATTCCTCTTAATCAGGGCCTCACTCCAAAGTTAGACGTTGGTGGCAGTTAACATTTTGATACTCCTCATCAGCTTTAAGTTAATTCGATCCTGATCTGATGATGATTCTAATAAACTGAGGCTTAACATTTATAATACGCATCAGATTATAAATGAAAAGCTAGTATTTGGGTATGCTGCGAAGATTTATTTAAATACGAACACAATATCTTTGCCACTAATATACTGTGCACACATGTATGTTTGTACATATATGCAATAATAATAATTTGATTTTATGTGCAAGAACAATGTTTACACTTAATCTTATTTTAAATTAGGCGTCTTCTTGTTCCGCAGTAGCGGATGCAAAATTTTTATATCATCATCTTCATCATCATCATCGTCGTCATCATTATCATCATCATCAGCCTAACAAAGTCCGTTGCTGGACATTGGAAAAAATAATATTTTGTTTTGTAACAATTGCTAATATATTAGCACAATTTTTTTAGGTTCTATTTTTGTGCTTACACACTTCACAAAATTGAGAGAGTAATTCGGGTAGGTACATGCATTTTCGATTAGAAGCTTCTATTATTAAGTGGCGTCTGCAAGAATGCCGGAAAAGTTAGACGAGGCTGAACTTTTCATGCCTGAAGCCAATGATGAGATTTAGAACATTTACTGCGTGTTCTTTGTTTAGCTTAGAATTGAATTTGAAGGTCTTTGCAATTCCAATGACATGATTGTGTTCATGTGTTGAGGAAGTATATTGTACATTTATGAGGGTTTGTTGTTTGTAAATCATGTATTGATAACATTTTAAAAAAACCCCTTTCTGCTTCATCTGAAAAATGCATAATAAAAATATCAATAATTGAGTACGTAACGATTAAAAAAGCTTATACACACATTTTTGATTAAAAAAACAATTTTTATTACGAACTTTACGCTGTATTTTATGATCTGTTTTTTAACTTTCGACTTACTCAGTTTAGATCCATGAGTTTATTGCATCGACTCAACAACGTAGACTCAATACTAAACATTGTTGAGTAATTTTTCACACAAAAACATGGCTGGTTCGTCGCACGACGCTAAAATGAGGAAACCAGTCCTTGCTATAGCGCCACAACGTTTTGCATCCTTCTCTTCGGCATCTTCTTTAACAGGACTCCAAGAAGAATATCCCGCTTTTTCCAGCGTGTCTCCTGTATATTCGTGAAAATTAAATTGAAAGAAATTAGTGGATGAAAACAATTGTGATATTTTTTTATTCATTATATAATATAATAATGAAGGTGTTATGTCCGTCCACGTGTCTTCGTTTTAAAGTTGTAAAGTACAACATTTTTATGTTCAAGGATTAAACGAATCACACCGAAATCTATTAAATAACCAATATTGAAATTTTGCAACTAATAATATGAACCCTTCATCAAGTCATCTCTTTGTCTTTCTTTATTTCATTCAACATTAAGATGAATTTTTGTCACTATATTACTAAGGACTCAAAAACGTCGTGCTTCTTCCGTGTATCTTAGCCAGTTTACCTGTCTACCCCGTAGCAGACCTAGTAATGATATAATAATAATATTTATTGACACTAAAACAACAGTTTAAAAGGGACACATTTAATTTACTTTGAGTGTTTTAATACATAACTACATTATTAGTACTATTGGTCCCAGTAATTACTTAAGGCGTATTAAGTTTTCCCGCTAATCATTTATATATAGTTGCCGTTGGAATATAACTGTTTAACTTTCATGCGATTAATTGATTCGATTTCTCAGGCTGACCCGAAAACTTTGGGTATTGTTATAGCACTCTAGAAACCTTATAAGATCACTCCTGGACTTTCTTGGTTTGCATCTTTTCCTATAAACATTGTTGTTTTTGTATTTATTTATTACTAAATTAAATGACCGCGAAATATTTTGAAATGAGTAGAGGCATAAAATAACTCAACTAACTGTTAATTTATTTAAAACTAATATATTTCATCAATAGCTTTCGATAACCGTGTAGGTACTGGGCTTTCTTTGCCATATACATATTAAAAACTATAAAAATGTGCATGAACGGTGGGGAAGGAAAAAGCCTTGGAAACCGGCAAGCTTGTAAAAAAGAGTCATTTGTCGAGAAGAATTAATTCAGCTTCGTAAAGATAGGCTTATTTAGCGCTCGGTGCTTTTTGTCTACCCCGTTAGTGCTTCGGCGTGATGATTATAATTATAATATATAATGTTATATATTTACATCACCTGCTATAGTTCTATATTGGTAGGGAAACATCAGATCACTGAAGCCGATGTACAAAATATTGGGATCAGGAGTATTGCTATTTAAGTTTTCTCCAAGTAAACTGACCACGAGGCTAGCTTCTTTTGGAGAAGTGATGATAGCAAGTCTGCCTTCTTCCAGTTTGCAAACGAGATAGGCGTCGTGCCAGGATAGAGGTTCTGAATGCAACTTGTAACATTTACCGTTAGATTCAAGTGCGTAGCCTGGACAAATAAAAATCAGGATATAATGTAGATTTATTTAAACTTCAGTGATAGCCTAGTGGCACCCTCTGTGTTCTGATGCACCATAGGAAATATGTCCAGCAGACCTATGTCCAGCAGTCGAACGGTAAAGGCTGATACGATGAGGATGACGATAATGATAATGGAAAGAACATAACAAAGTGAAAAAATCCAAAACAAGACTTAAAAGTATCAAAATATAAAAAAGAAAACAGATTGTATTATAATTGACTTCGTCGTAC
This sequence comes from Parelbella ahira ahira, assembly GCA_018244795.1. Taxonomy (NCBI): domain Eukaryota; kingdom Metazoa; phylum Arthropoda; class Insecta; order Lepidoptera; family Hesperiidae; genus Parelbella; species Parelbella ahira. Next base: position 12,718 of record DWME01001870.1, read on the forward strand.
CCAAATCATAGTTATTGCACTTCTCATTGAACGTGGTTTCGTTGTCTAATATTTTGCAAACAAAGGGATATATGTCTTTGCAAGGACGATCATCGAAGAGACCCTCTCGAGTCATGACGACACAGTGTTCTGTGCCGTTTACGTTGTCCGGTTCACCCTCTGCCCAAAGTAATTCTAAAACTGTTTCTCTTAAGGGTTCACCTGTAAGATGATCATATTAATATTATTCGGTTTACACGCTCTTTTTTATTGTGCACTTGTAAAGTGATCATGTGTGCACCTGTAAGATGATCATATTAATATTATTCGGTTTACACGCTCTTTTTTATTGTGCACTTGTAAAGTGTCTTATCTCAAACCTGAGGTTTTCCCAGAGCACTGTGACGAGCTCTCATTCCAAGCTGGCAACGCATTAGACACTCCTCAGATGCTGCAAATGTCCATAAGCGACAGTGAACATTTAACATCAGATGGCCCGTCTAACTGTTTGCCGTGCTAAATATATACATACATGAATAAAAAAGAAATATTTTAGAATGGAAATGTCTCTGCTAATCAAAAATATATTATTATATTGTTCTACTAAGTGGGATAAGCAGACGGCATTGAATATTTAATCTCTCTAATTTTTCAATCCTGACATGCTTCTTCTTCATTTATCACACTCTTCATTAACTTACGCTGATTTCTGAGACTTATGACTCCTACATCGTTCAAAAGGTGTTATATATCTAGTAACTGTCAAAGTGACATAATCTTATCGCCGTGTGTAATTCTATATGAAGAGATCGTAGAAAGCGTTATTGTAATTTTCAATTGTTTTAATCGTTACTTTGATTTTCAATTGTAAGTTCAAGGGTTATAATTTTCAATTGTTAATTAAATAATTATTACTTTAATTTGTAATGGTAAATTTAATAGTTACCTTAAATGTAACATATTAAATATCATACCTTTTATTGTTACATAATCACCATAAGAAAATTGATCATGAATGCCAATAAAGATGGCTGTGTAATGAGCCTTCATGTTACTGACGAGCAGTTTTAGGTTCTCTATTTCTTCAAGACCACTCGGTACTAGCAAAGATGTTCCTTCCGCTTCGCATATCTGCCGAGCTTGGTCCCAGTGTGTCGCTCGGTCGTGGAGTCTATAGAATGTCTTATACGCATTTGCCCACAGGTAGTCCGTTCGAAACTTCTGTGCTGACAACATTGGAATATTAATTATGTTCTATAATATATTTTATTCCTTAATGTACTTGTGTATGGTAAAGTTACGATTCCTTACTGTGAACAAAATTTATCTCACATATCTGCCAAATCGATAGAAATAAGAAAAGACGCATTACACGCAACGTACGGAAAGCAATTTACAATTCTTATCGTCAGGAAAGACGAATTTCAAATGAAAACACAATAAATGCTGTAAGTGGCTCCGCTCCATCCGCGTTATCGAATAGTTGGTTAGTTAAGATCGAAATTGAATTCGATCTTAAACACTCAACGAGACCCGAACTCAATTGCCTGGTGGCCGGTTCCACTCGATCGGGCCCTCAGATACCTCAAGTCTGTTATATTTTTTCTTGATAAAGGCCGCGAACCGAAGCGCCAGCCAACTCACTCGGTCCTTCGTGCACGCTTATTTGAATCTCTCTTCTGACTTCCTTTTCTGTGAGTGTCAGGTAATTATCTGTGTGGCATTCCAATTTTCCGATCGAACGGTTAATTCATTTTAAATCTCTCCGTGTAATACGTACTCGTCTGTGGGCATTACCTAATCCTAGTCCCTGGGAATCAGTTCGCCGGGGGTTAGGCGAGCCCGTGAAATATGGTGTGGGGTTGTTTATTCGTTTTGCACTAACCGCGATGAGATTGCAGTTATACCGAAATACGGCGCAATGAGAATTTAAATTGTTATTTAGTTTTTTTATTTTGTAATTTGGCACTCTGTTTTTTTAAAGTCAGTTTTTAAATCATTTAACATTTGGTCAATATGCAACTTATTTGTAGTATAAAATACAACTAAATTTTATAACAACTCAGTAAATGTTAAATTAATTTAAAATGTCAATTAAACATTATTATTTTTGTCGGGAAAAAATGTGGTGTATTTTTCTGCTAAAGGTGAACGCATAGAGAAAAATTGTTCGAAAATATATTTTTACCGAAATCATTCAAAATTTATAAAGGTGTCAAATCAATTTAAATATGAAAATTTCTCGAAACCAATTTTCCCGTTCCGTCTCCATTCAAACGGATTACCGTTTCAGTGAATAAAGTTAGGCACAACTCATCAGCCGCAGTGGGCGCGATCAGATAAAAGTTGTCGTAAACTTTCTTTTGCGATATCGCCACCTCCGTCATGTAAATTGGACAAGTTTGTGCGGCTGATGCTTATTTCATTGGCAAATATAGATTAGCTCTTAATCTGCCCACTTTCACTACGGAATTATTTCCAGATGAGCGGCAGTTGGGATCATCGGGGATCCGAACCGGGATTAGTTTGTTACATGACGGTTCTAATTATAATTGTGTACTGTTCGTACTGGTGCGCGCTCAACTGATTGCTTCGTCGTATTTTTACTATTTATAAACCTAGTTTATATATAGAAATATTATTGATGTATGTACCGCGTGATAAATTTATCTCAAAGGTTTTATAAAGCTGTAGATAGATTATTATTCCCAAACTGAGATTCAAAGTTAATTGTATCTTAATCGTAAGCGTAATCAAAGGAAGAAGGATTCATCACGTTTTAATCTATCTAGTTTTATCTATCAATACAATCGATATCAGAATACAAATAAAGTCTCATTCAACTTTAACTAAAGATAAAAACAACTCTTTATTTTCTCAGTGCATAAAACTACAATTGCACTCAAGTAAAGTAAAGTTTTTACTGAGCTTCTAAACAGTAAATAGCTATGAACACTTTCAGCCTTTTCAGTCCGGTTAACCAGTAAACCATCTCAGTTTAAGGAGGCATTAAATCGCAACTCAAACAAGGACCGTTACACTGAAGTTAACTCACATATTGCTCTGTGTCACGAAAGCTGAAGCGAATCGGTTGGGGCTGACGAGATGCGTTGTTGGAGGGAGACAGACGATGGCTGCGGGAGAATGGGTGTGGAGGGCGTAAAAGGAGAAAAACTACAACGCTAAAAGTGAATGCGGTCGAAAGGCGCGCTTATTTCAACGTTAAGTGCATGGATTTTTTTCAAACGACACCACGAGAACGAGGCACGCAGTTGATACAGCCAGAGACAGCGCTGCCAACAAAGAATCGGCAGGTCTATACAAAACGCATTCCTATTTAGAAACGCTTAATGTGAATACTTAACGGTTTTGAATCGTTTGCGAAACGCGACTTTGAATTCAGTTTTAGTGCTGTTATTGTAGTCAAAACATTAAGAGATACGGTCTATTGTTTCAACAGAACACGTTTTTGCAAGCGAAGATTGTGAATAAGCATTTATATGTGAATCGCGTGGTTTCATGACAACGCTGGTATTAAAAAAAAATTGCAGATGATAATATTGAATGTTAGTAATAAATGTTATAGTAATATTAAATGTTTGATTGGAGTTTATAAACATGTTTATACGGTATCTGGTTAATTAAGCGCTATGTTGATGTGGTCATTTTGCTGTGATGTAATTATGCTTTTAAAATAAGCTCAGATAGCTAATTGATCAGGCATTAAAAGGGGTGGTTGTACTGAAAATACTGCGGGCTCGTGATGGTCAGATTTTATGCTCTACACGAGATTCGATTATATCTCCCATAGGTGCACGATGGATAATATTACATAGTCATTGAAAAGCCTCTCGATAATGTGGTTATGCAACACGTTGGCATTATTTGTTATTTGATAATGTATATTAAAATAATGGCTGTATTAATAATGTTGACAATTAATTTAAAATAAATTTTGTTTGAACATAAAATCACGCCTATCATGCCCGAAGGGGTACGTAGAGGAGTGTCGTATACTCACACGTTTCACCAGTTACGTTTAAGTCCCATGGAACGGATGGTAAGCCTATTGCCATACACCGATCAAAAATCCAGATTCCGAGTCACTACTAGAAATTCTAAACTAGACAAATCCAATGGCACCCAACCCGGGATTTGAACCCAGGACCTCCCGATTGGCAGTGGCGCTTGCAACCACTCGACTAACGAGGCAGTCTAAGTCTTTCTGTAAGTGTAATATAAAAATAAAAAAGAATAAATACTTACATATAAATTTCCTTATTCAATACAACACACCTTCAATCCAAGAGTGTTGTATAAGACAGGAAACTGCTCAATTCCCTTCAAACATAAATATATACATAGGTACATACACACGAAACTACTACTCGCGCTTTTATGTAAATTTCTCAACGAAAATGGGAAATTGTTCAGCCACTTTATCGCTTACAATACAGGGTAAATAAACGTAATGTATTTTTGACATTCATAGGGTTATTGTAGGCGAGTGGATAAGGGCCGCACCTGGCGCTCCGCGCTCACAATGGGCACGCACAATACGCTGCGAAGGAAACTGAATAACTTTATTTAAGAACACAATAAACCACTTTTGGTATTGAGATTTGAATTTAAAGAAGTCGGCATATGTGAGCTATTTTTAGTTGGCGTTTTCTAAAGACATATTTACTACATTTTATTTATTTTTGTTTGTATGGTTAGTACCTATATTGTAAATTTCTTAATGAATTTCTTTTATTGTGTTATATGATTTTAACCCACCAAACATGTCATGTTTTATGTGTGTGTCGCACGATAATGCAATACGGCCGCCACGCTGTCCGTCTCGGGAGAGTTACGGGCCGGCTGCGTAGTTTGCATCTCAATCTATCGTGTGTATGCAAAACTGATTGCTGATATTCATACATCACTCAGAACTGTTTGTCAATTTTAATGCGATTTTTATAACGTACAGTTGCTATCTGTGTGCGGTGTGTGGCGATAGGATCACCACCTGTTCCATTGTGAGACGTAAATGTAACTTGTGAAACAGGAGTGTTCTCACTCTTCTGGCCACCCTTTCGGAGATTATTATAGGCGAGTTTTACGTTTGATGCTATTGGTATATAGAGGATAAGACGCGGAGAAGTTTAAATAGCTTAAGTAAATTTTTAAAAATGTACAAAGGTGGGATGCTCGACTTCCATTCCTCAATTTCTAATATTATTCAAGAAAGAAAATATAGATATTCTTGAAAGTTATTTAGATGGTATTACAGAAAATAAATATATTATTCCTGAATACTATTATATAATTCGCACTCGGTGCTCTCTGCCTACTTAATGCCTGGTATGATTTTTTGTAATCCCGTTTTGCCCCGAAATTTTCAATTTTTTATGCAATTTTGCCCCGAAGGGGCAGAGGGGCAGAGGACTGTAGCACACTCCCAAGTTCACTCCCAGTTTCACGTTTACGTCCCGTGGAATAGGTGGTGGGCCTATTGCCGTACAGGCTCAATTCCAAAGTCCGAGTCATTCCTAGAACTTCTAAATTAGTAAAAGTCCAATAGTACCCGACCGGGATTTGAACCCAGGACCTTCCGATCGGTACTCGCGCTTTGCAACCACTCGACGAACGAGGCGGTCAATAATATAATTTTAATAATAGCTATTTTATTGACCACGTAACGGAAAGTATGTAAAGTCTATTAGTAATACAGATTATTGTCATAACGCATATAGTTGTTTACAAGCACTATATTGGGCAGAATGCCCCGAGCGCGGTACGTCCGGTCTCAATCTGCATAACAATGCGGCCCGCAGTGGCCCGCTTCGCAGATGGACACCGTACCGCTCCATTCATAATTCATGCTATAATGAACTGGACAACTAGCTGACTCCGAGACGATAAACTCGAGATACAATAAGTACAATAATTTATTATGCTTCACAGTTCTTACTCTCTGCCTACTCGCTAATAAACCCGGAGAGACTATACGAAAATATCTATCTATTCTTAAAAGAAATTATTCTGAAAATATCTAATCTATTATTAAAAGGAACCATCTTTGTCTCAAATCTGTAATTTGGTTATCAACTCATTTTTAAATGAGCAGTGTTATGGTGAGTTTTCTTCTCTTTTTAATGGCCAAAATGGGCAATGACAATCGTCTACCTGTTGGTACTTACTCTTATAATATTTAGACTTTTTTAGCAATAGTTAAGGAGTCTATTGCAGTTGAATAAAAAGACACTAGCAGCACTATTTTAATAAAACGGATAAAAAAGTGATTGAATATTTAAAACTATATTAATTGTTTTATAAGTATAGTACAGAAGTTCAGTTTTTTTATTCTTCCTTCCCTTTTATCACCTTTAGTTTTTATGTTTACTTTTGGGTTTAATTCGACCATGATTCATTAAATTTTCTGAAAAAAAAATTGTTCTGAAATTAAATTGTCTGAATTATGTCAACTTAAGCAATTAATGTTTTATTTCTATCATTTACTAGTTTTGTTACACCTCTAATATACATATATTTGTTTTCCGCACTTCTTCCCATATAAATTAAAGTAGGTATATTTGATCTGTGCCAAACATCACATATTTTGTACCAACAATAAGTATTCCTACAAATGGACACAATGATTTCTCTTCACGTTTTAACGTGATGATGATATTTTCATGAAATACGTTAAATAAATTATTTATTAATGACAAAATGTTAGAAGGATTTCCTTCCGTCTATTTCTTCCAGCATCTATTAGGTAGAAAATTTTGAGAATACATTCACTGATTTCCATTCCTTTGAGGCAGGAATGTAAAGAACCCTTCTCGCTTGTGGGTACCGAGAGGTATTTTTAAACTTTGAAATGTGAACTAATGCTTCCGCTCTTCGCTTCTCTCAGTATCGTCAGAGAATTTATTTTCTTTTTAGCAGCTTATTTTGATTTCCTAAAAACGTTATCTGTTCTATTGTATAGAACGAAATAGTTGTATAGAACGAATATAGAATGAAAGACAAGGAAGCTACGGAGGCCAGGACAATATTTTATATACTGTTAAAGTAAATTTTATTATCTGTCAAATAAATTTGGCGTCTTCCACTTGTCCTTTCTCTATAATTTTTGTCTATGCTCTGTCTTTTCTGTGAATCCTGCGTGTAGGTGTGTTGTACAATTTTAAAGTGATAATTAATCATTTAATTTTCCATTGATTACCCGAAATGTGTTTTAATTTATAACACTTAGGTACTATGTGTTTGGATTACTTGGAAACTGTATTGATACTTGAAAATGAATAAACATATGTTACTATAAATCAACTGCTTCGTTTTGATTCATATAATATAAAAATATCTTGTTACGTTAAATAAGTGTATCGGAAAGGTAAATACGTTACGAACCACGATAAATAAAATTGATCCTTAATAAATAAAACAAAATGTTGAATTTTTAATATTCTATCAAGCGTATTATATTGTATTTACACATATATCGTCATCGAAAATGCTAACATAGTTTTTCCTTGCTCCAAAAAGTGCAAAACAAAAGCTCGTACGGAATTTCAATCTTTGGCGGGCAGGCCGGAACGACTCGCTTTGTGCGATCCGGGCGAACGTTACAATACAAGGGCTCAAAAACAAAAAAAAATACTTAGAAAAATCTATGTCTATGTTCTTGTGGGTAAGGTAAAAAAATATTTAAATGGTATTAGAACTTGATAATACCTTTTAGAAAAAAATATATTTTATTTGTACTGAAGAAAACATAAAAACTATCGAGAGCAAAATTATAATTTGCTAATTTTAAATTAGCGCTAAAAATGTAGTTTATTAAATAATATTTAACTTTATATCAAAAGAACATATCTTTTATTATTTTTAAATCAGTGCTAAGTGTATACGGTGTAAATTTAAAAAGCATTAATTGAACTCAATTGTTACCGAACGTAAGTTAAGAAAATAAAGGACAAACAAAAAAAAATTTACTAAAGAGATGATTAAAAAATGAATAAAATAATGAGTAAATAAATAAATAAGGAAACGAATAAAAAAATAAAAAATATTTTTCACTGTGCTTATTATAACGTCCGGTCTGTTAATGGAACCGATAAAGCTTCTAATACTAAATCGAAACCCCTCAAACGCGGTTAGTTAAGTGAATTCATGCTTGAATGAACTTATCGTTGCCGGGGTTCGGTCTTTGTGGTTTTTAGTTTTAATTGGCACAAAAAGAACTATTTTTTTATCCGTTTTCCAACCATTCCATTAACCAACCGATTTGCTAGACTTGATGTGGTCAAAAGCGTTACTTTTGACTTAATGTTTGTTATTACTTCGAAGGTATAGTATAGTATAAGTATAAGAAGGTATAGTATAGTATGTAGAAGGTATAGTAGTAGGAAGAATAGAAGAATTTGGATTATTATGTATTTATAATAAAAATAATCCTCATGATAGATTACTGACTACTCTACTGATGTATAACAAACTAACGATAATGCGTAACATTATTTTACTCGTACGTGGTTTATTAATAAATGAATTTACTAAATGTGTTCTAAATAATAATATAAATCTGTATTCTGAACAGTAAACAGCAAAATAAGCGATCGCCAGCCGACAAACGATGTTAATGTTCGCAGTAAATTACAATTGCTCAGTGCAATTCAAACTTACTGAATAAACCAGACATCGTTTGTATAACTGCTCTTTTAGACTGTGGCAAATGAGATTCGCCGACGTAATTTTCAACCAACCCTACATTTAAGAAGCGATCATCTTATCTTCAAGTGTATTAAATGTACGTGTAGATATACTGACTATTGAGTTTCCCGAGCCGGCTTCGTTGTCCCGAAACTCTTAGCTAGGGTTGTCACAATCAAAATAGTGGAGCCTCAGGTAATTTCGCTAATGCACGTGGTTACCCTATCTAGATCGTACGTACGTAGGGCTGCGCTCGACCCCACACATGAAAGTAGCAATTAAGAGGGACGAAACACAATATTGTTAGTCCTCCCACGAAATCATCTATTTTGAGTAAGTGTTAAATTAAAGTGGAAACCTCTTACGGATAGTCGCCACATAGCAAAGGATCCTTCCTAATCCAATTACTCCTGTACAAATTGCAATAGTAGGAAACTGCTTCGCGGTAATGCTGAACCGATTATGTTGTAACTTATTAATATTGGACGTGTTAGCGAAATCTACTTTAAGTGCTACAACAAATAAGGGCGGTATCCCATAAATAATGTATCACGAAGGCTGATGTGTAAATAAAACATCGCTTTAATATTATATATCGTTTATACTGGTACACAGGCATCATAAATTCACCATAAGGCCCTTAAACACTGGCAGATATACGTACAGACACTAAGGACAAAAATAAGTTATACAATGGACACGGGGGTTTTATACATCTCTATAAACATACCTAATGAAGACGTCCAGTTTCCTAATCACTTACAAATGTTTAGTTCATAAATTCAACAATATGTTTTTAACAATTACATTTAACTATTTAATTATAACTTTTAATTGTAGGTACATTGCTATAATTATATGCAAAATATGTTTGAAAGTACACGTTTTATATAGAATTACATAAAATTATATAACATTACACAATAACGATGGCACCCGATTAATATAACATAACATCAGCGAATCGAAATAATTATTAATTTGTATACATTTACCTACTTATATACATACAGTTTTAACATTTTATATAATTTCGATACATAACACTAAGCGAAATAGACATGTATTGTTATATTACACATATTCATTAAAGCTTATGTACTACTTTACATAGACGTAAAACGAAACGATTATACAAAAAAACGAAACAGAAATTATAAAATTGCAATTTAGGATTCTCTGTTTCTTTGTCATGAAATTGTTATATTTCAACTTCATATTTTCTTTCTCATAATGAATATATTTTATTAAAAGCGAAAGCGGTAAATACTTGGGGAAGACTAGGGTTTATTTTACCACACTGTAAGTGGGTGGTTTTGTGGGGATGAGATACCCACGTGTGGTATACCACTAATACACATTATTGGTAGGTAAATCTTGTTGACAGCAAATTGTTAGGTAATGGAAGGAAAAGTTTAAAATATTGTCTGAGACATGAAA
>DWME01001871.1:0-22839 GCA_018244795.1 Parelbella ahira ahira
GTTGATGTTCATAAAAACGAGAATAAGATTTGAAAGCATATGAGCGATATTACCTAATTTAGTAAAGCAAAAGTTTGAGTGTCGCTGACGCAAGGTATTATTTCAGTCGATTCCGCCGGGGTCGCCTGTTTGCTCGTCCCTGACTTATCTAATTGCGATTGGTTAAACAAATGTTTGCGTTACTCGACTCGACATCCGAACAAACAATTGAATTTGGAGTTTTAAAAGTTATTCAACTGTCTGATTTGATGAACGAATTATTCAAGACAAGAGTGAATAGGCACTTTCTAGACGAGCGTGTTATATTCTAGGCTGCACCTCGCTTTCCAACAGGTGAGGTTGTAGCCAAACGCGAGCCTATTTCTGCATAAAAAAAGATGAAGCTGAAAATATTTCGAGAGATAAACTTCAAGCGCTTGGTAACGAAACGCATTTACACACTATCACATTTATTAAATAATTGCTTTCGAACCATCTAATTAATTAAAATAAATTAAAATTGCTTTAAACATGCCCAATATCCATAAAACAGCATTTATTTTAAAATATCTATCATCTTATCTTCATTTCTTATCTTTAAGCGTTGTTTTTTAATGAATTTTATAACTTTTGGTCGTTGTGACGTAACGTTTATTTTGTTACATAAACAACAAAGTAACCTAATTACAATGATTCTTTTTGATATCTATAACACGCAAAACCAATATATACTTAAAGTGAGATACTCAGAAATAATGCTTCAGAAAAACCAGGAAAAAGGGTTGGGAATACTCACCCAAAATGGATTACCACTCCATCAATTTTATCTGCACCTGTGGCTTTCGTATTTCCATAACGCGTAATACCCTCTATTCTATTATTTTCTTATAGACAATTGTTTTTGGAAAAATATAGCTATGAAATTTTGTTAGTAACACCTCGTTAGTAAGTTCGATTAAGTTAACCTTTCAGTTTATTTGAGAGGGGCGGGTTGGTAATTGGCATGTATTGCATGCAGTGGCGGTTGATCCCGGATTTGTGCCTGTAAATTGACTCAGGTTTATAAGCGTGCTCATGCCCTTGCAGTTTCCTACTGACTACATAATATGTAGATATACAGTATGAATGCTGATGGATGTGGGTGCTGTGGGAAACCAATAGTCACCTATCATGATTAGATAGAATACATACTGGCTGATTAGGAAGTTAGAAATTTTGGAAACCGGCACGGCATGTAAAGGGAGTTGTGAATGTAGAAAAAGCACGTCAGGTCTGTAAGGATATAGATATTTGACACTGTGCTTTCTGCTAATCCCGTAAAGGACCTGGCGTTATGATATAACAATAATTATTATTATTGCTATTTTGTGTTTCTTATATTATCGTCGGCGCCATTTCACAATTATTTTTGTTTCACCTTTGTAAAAGTTTTCGATTTTCCAAATTCAAATGTATCTTCGGCCACGGCTGTCAATCACACCGCATCGTTTTCCAATCGACACGGCGCACACCGAACACGGTGAAAATTAAAAAAGCAATGATCACCATTGTCGAGCTGACTGGCCTCACTCCCTCAATGCCTTTGTTTTACCCCTTAATTATGGTCATTCTTTTGTCGCCCTCTCCATTCTGAAAACAGTTGTAATGCTGAGTATAAAAGTTCATTTTTCTACTGGTCGTACTACGGTAACGATGGTATATGGTTTGCGGTTGAAACTTTTGAAAATGTACCTAAAGAACTCTTAAGTCAAAGCTTCAGGTACTATTTTTGCCTACAAATAATTTTGGCGTCAGATCTGTATAAATTGGTATATTGAAGTGTTGTCATATTTTTCATGTGTCTCGCTTTGTGTTGCCAGCCTGTGACGGAGTGCCCTCGTGGTAAGCTATGTGCATAAATTTTCTCGAGAGTTGTGTCATGGCAACCCAGCCACCTTTTGACGCGCTGAGATCTCTGTGTGATAGTCTGTAGGTTTTATTGTCAACATGTGAAATATATTTCTTTCTTACGTCATTATTTCAAGTAGGTACTTATAACGAAATTTTCTTCATTAATTCTAAAAACTATCCTTTCTTATTGTTTATATTTGTCAAACAGAATTATTTGTGACATATGTACTTACATATAAAAATTATATAAATTATTATGATGCATATTTACACTAATTTAAAGGCATCAGAAATATACTATGCAATATGTATTTCTTTATTATCTTATGATGACAATGATTGTGTTACACATAAAGGCAAACTCGAAAGGAAATTGTTTTATTGAAACTTGTTTAAAAATCAATCAAACAGAGTCATGTTTTGGGCCAGTTTTAAAAGTCGTTCACGAGCTCGTTCGTTTTTTTATGCCTCTCGTATAAACAGTATAACGGGTTTAAGAACGCATCAAATTTAACTTTTTGGTACTTTTATGGCGTGAGAAAAAAGGGCAGGTGGGCTTGAGGCCGATATTAAAATGTTTCATGTAAATTTCAGTCGTTGCGCTGGCTATATTTCAGGAGTTCTGCCGTCTGTCTGTGAATTTGGTATTCATGGGCGGCTCTTAGTTTAATATTGGGGTTAAAGATGTTTCCCCGCGCCGTTTTTGTGCGATATTTAAAGCGACGGCCATAACCTGATATTTTTGTACAGACAATTCTCATTTTTTTAAATTTTTAAACCTCTTGGATAGACAAAAAAAGGTTATGGAACACGTAAGTGACAATATATTTCGCATTAAATTTTTTTTTCACCTTCATTAATTTCTAAATACGAGAAACGTCGTGTAGTTTTGTTTGATTAATATTAACAGGGGAAATTTTAATTTGGAAAAATGATTTTGCCTTCAACTATGATTGTTATAACCTAATTGAATGATAGGACTAATTATTTATTTTATTTCCATCTATATAAATAAATCTCTATAACGAAATCTATGTAAATAAAGTGATGGAGGTTGCCCGTTGTGCGCGGTTTACGCAAAAACTACTTGATTGAATGCAGTAAATTTTTTAAGTTTTACTTCTTATACACTTGGTCCTTGTATTAAAAATATGATGATATCTTCATTTAATGGAATATTATAAATGTTTAATGAATGTACAATGTTTTTAAGATTAGCAAAGTATATGTTTGCGTTAAATTTTTTTTCTACTTGTTTCTCCATATACCTACCTACCTACCTATAAAATATTACTGATCATATCGTAAACAACGCAGACGAAGTCGCGGGTATCAGTTCATTATAAATAATTGTTGTTAATTGAAGATTATGAAAAATAATTATTTGATAATGATCATTTAAAATTCGTTTTTAATATTTAACAGCTTTTGAATAGACGATTATTTTTCATACACATATTATACATATACATGAGCACTTACCTCAGACTTTGTTACATCATTATAGTCATTTGACTTTGACATCATTAAGCTTGATCATGTCGCTAAAAGCATCTCACGTAGTGTAATAAGCAAAAGAAATTTTCTAATTATTACTGCCAACCAATCTTCACACAAAATATGCAGAGTCTGAATAATATGAAAACCTCAGAGGCCGCGAAGAAATTCATATCTACTTCATCAGCGGACCTCTGAAAGAGTTAATAAGAACGAGAATTTACGGAAAATTTCCTCGAGCTTGGCGTGAAAATGAGTTTACAGTCTTCAGAGATTAATAGGTGAGGTTTTAATATAATTCAGCGGTCGCTTCAAGGGTCCGGGTCCGGGAAGGGACTTAGCGGAAAGTGGCTTTAAACGCTTTCTTCATTTTGGAACATTTTGGTAGATTTGAAAGAGTTTTTGATTAGAATAAAAAATGGTTACAAAACACTAACCATACTTATTATCGCATTTTTTATCTTTACACTTGTATTCTCCGATCCACGTGGATCCACGATCAGACTACTATTTTTTATGTTACACCATGAAATAAGTGTTGAGTCTACTGAGATATACCGAAAACAAATCCAAACTCTGATTTACTATTAGAAATGTCGCTATGACGTCGGTATTCAGATATTTTCATATCTTAATTATTATTAACTGGTGAAACGTGGGAGTGTACTACACTCCTCTGCCTACCCCTATGGGGATTACAGGCGTGATGTTACGTAAGTTCATTTTAGTTATTATAAATAATTTCTGTATTTTAAGCAGGTACATAAATACTTTAAAGAGTAGATAAAGATGTTTTAGAAATGAGTTTATTTTTCATTACACCTTTACGTATTTTCATTTATCTTCATTAGATTTTGAAAATCGAATTTGAACAATTTCTTGGTTTTTTTTTATTCATTGCCATTTATCAAGTTACAACCGTGTAACGTTTATATAACGTGCTAATTAAGGAACTGTAGACGAAAATGTTATGAATAATCATATATATGTAGTTACTTATGACCAGATGCGATAACGGTACTGAACTGCAGCTAAAAATCCTTAAGTAAAAAAGCCAATAGCAAATGAGTTGTCTCATATTCTGTCCGTCACAAGTGTCACCGAAAAATGATCCGGCTATTTATATAAGAGCCGTTCATAAAATGCAAATGTGAAATTCCCGCCGCGCTGAACTAAGCCTTCGGGGCCGGTGTTTGTTTTGATTGTATTAATTAAAACTCAGATCCCTCAAGTTTTATTAAGATTAACACCTCTTTTCTTTTCTTTCAAGCACCTCCATATTCATAGAATCCGAGTTCGCAGCGGTTTCTATTAGATTACCATAAATTATAGGCTTTGGAAAACTAGTTAGGGAATTGCGAGGTGCGGCTGGTGACCGTGTTTCGTTCGAGTGTGAGTATAGCACGTGCTTTGTAGATTGTTGTTTTGCTTACTGTTTATAAGGGTCGCATGTATGTATGTATCAATGTAACGGAATCGTCGAATCACGTTTTAACAAATTTCCAGATGTTCAAATCGTTTCAACTGATAATCATTCATAACGTTTGTTTACTAGTAATTACAAAATTGCACATTACCATCAACCGTTCTAGTTTCAGCAGCCTTTATCCGTCATATTTTTCTGGTAAAATTATCTGTACATTATTATCGTTGCATTAAAAAAAAATTGTAACCAGTTTTCCTTTTAAAATGCTACGTCGAGCCTTATATCGTAACTGCCTTCCACACCCTATCTTCACACCACTCCATAACCGGCGTACGAGTTTTCATAAAAGCCTTACGCAGCCTCCCATATCAGCATACAATATGAGATAGAGACATAAACCTCATTGGGCCGCAATAAAACCTTATTACACATATTTTGTATCCAATTAAATTGAAAACGGTATGGGTGCACTTGTAATGAAGCTGTAGAAAGTGTACATACATATAAATGGAGAGTACTCAGTGAAACCAGAAAATGTCATCATTTTTGCTATTAAATCGCACTATTTTGCTAACGTTCTTGGCCAACGTGGCAGACTTTGGCTTTAACCCTCTCATTGCGAGAGGACACCCGTGTTCCAACAGTGGAAACGGGTCGTTTTTTTTGCGATTAATACAGCAGCCGTCCACATACAGACAGGATCCATGATATCTATACGAACACATTAACCCCCCAGGTGAGACTATTTTGTTTCCAGGTCCATAACTTACAAGATGTTTTTGCAGATTTGAGTTACCAGGCTGGATTTGATTTTAGGGTAGACAATAATATTTAAGCATTCCTGGAATGGGGTTAGATGCCTAAATATTTATTCTAATCGCTCGTTATATTCTCGTTATACGTTGTCGATTATTACTGGACATGTAATAGGTAGGTTGGTATTAGCGAATAATTCTAGTATTTTAAATGTTTCGCCTTTAATAACGAACCTATATACGATGAAAAATATTACACATATATTTACACATAACATTAGGGATATAATGTACGGAAATCTTTCGCTAATAATTGTCAGTATGTTGCTGACCCTAACGGCCTCCGTAACTCACGGGCTTTTAGCAGCGAGCCCAAATTGCTCCGCTCAGAAAACGTAAGGGAAAATAATATCAAGGGTAATATAGGATACGGGAAGCCGGTTCCAATATAAACGCACCCTATGGTAATGTGAGTTGCGTGAGTAAATTATTTTCTTTATATCTCGGTTCGAACGCGCTGATTAGCATAGATGTGTTTGGATTAACTGGGGGCGTAGGAAAATGTGTCCGGATGCCCGCGTATTGTGGAAAATAATCTACGTTTGAAAAAAGGGAAGGTGGCGCTACGGGGAAAAGGACGGAGAAAATTAAATAAAGCATCGAACGAGTTTGTTTTGCTCGCTCATATTCTTACCGATTTGTGTTTTTGGTACTAAATTACTTTGTGTGTAGTACCTACCTACATATATGTATAGTTTACTTGTCAATCGAATGGATATCGGACTGTTTTATAATATGGTTTGTTCATAACGTGGTATTGCGGGTATATTATATTTAATTTTGATCTAATGATAAGTTCATTTCATGCGTCATTAATTAAAAACAGTGCATTGAAAAATGTACTTCGTTGTCAGTATTCAGCATTTTACGATTAATAGCTGTGCTTTGACTGCTGATTTTTCTATCAAATATCTTCTCTTCTATCAAATTTCGAACCGTTAGGGATGAAATTGCTAAATTGCAATGTTAAAAATGCCAGCAAAATTTGCTATTAACGGAAACACGAAAATTATAATTGCAATTTAACACGAACCTTACCATTAGTAAACTACAATAAAAAATAAGTAACAATAAAGAAAGTGAAAAATGTCGCAATACTTTTGAATACCCTAAAAAATAAGTAAAAACTCTGAAATATTTAATAGTTACTGTTTAATAGACAGCTAGTTAGTACAAATGTATGTACATATGTAAGTGAGTCTGTTTTTATAATACCAATTAATATATGAAAATATCTTTAGATATTAGATTGTCCACTAGCACCTTTCGATTTCTAAATTAAATTCATCGGTGTGTGAATAATGGAGGAGTTGCGAACACGACCAACAATGGGGATACTGTAACAAAGGACTCTTGATAAACAACGGAATCCACGCTAGCACATAAAAACGCTGACCGCGGCCACTAAACACCAGAATTTCCAATTCCTCAGCAGATCTTATCTCCTGATGGACAGCTGTCCTCCATTTTTACTTTCTACATCCGCTTTATTTCGACTCGGCTCGAATAAAAAGGATCACTTAAGGCTACGCAGTGAATATCTCTCAATGCTCGGTATATTTTTCGAAGCTTTCTCCTGGCGTCCTGTTTTTATCCTACTTGACTCCTAATGTGGTGAATTCATACATGAACAATCGGGATCTCAAGTGTTCCGAGGATGGGGAGGGAGGGATCGTATTTTCTTTCTTTTACGTCGCGGCAGGGGTGGGGGGAGACCTTTGCTAAGCAGGGCCGTCTTAGCCTTCTGGAATATGTATGTTTTATTTATGAAGTGCGAAGGTGAATTCGGCAAGTATTCCCCGTTTCAGGTCTTAAAGAGCGACTTTGATATATCATGGACTAATGCAGAAAATATCTTACGAATTTAAATTTATTTATATCATTCATAATTTCATAATCATATGTCATTATATAAATGTCACAATAACATAAATCTTACGTGTAGTGCATGTATATCTCTATATATATATATATATAAAACAACTCAAGTGTAAGTTAGTAAAATGTGTAGGTATCTATACATAATCACTTTTATTTTTCCGAAACGGGTGCCTTTTTATATAAATTGCAACTCTATAAAAAATCCAATATTTTTACACCATAGGTACCTACTTAGTTAAAAGATCAAATGTCCCTAATCGCCGTTTTATATTTTTTAATGAAATAGCAGGTACATTTTTGGACGTATTAACATTTCTGGTATTTGGTCTTCATAAAACCTCACTGACAACTGACGCCATCGAAATAATTTCCATAATTTCCTTTGTAAAGTTCGCGTGAAAACGAGGAAAGCGCCGGCCCTGGGAGCTGAGAACATTGGTCGGAACAACCGCACCGCCTTCGCTGTTTCATTTACTATCTTTTATATACTCGCTTATGTACTACTGTTTGCACAGAATAAATATTCTGTAGAATTGTCTGAACTTATATTGGATGTGAAATTTCGGTTGCTTGTATACTGTGTTCTGTTAACTTCTTAACTGGCAAAGGTAGCGCGGCGGCAAGCCGAGGACAGGGCGCGGTGGTACACATTGCCGGAGGCCTATAAATGTAGGTAGAGTTGTTATAATATTTTGTATCAAATATAGTCAATACATCACAAAAGTGGAGTGCTATGCGACTGAATCAAGAGATATCTTTATGTCAAGATCATACTACTCTGGAATTTGTCAAATTAAAACAACAATTCTGTGAAAGAGTCAAAAGGTCTTTTCCTCGTACTTTTTCCCCTCAACTAATGATTCTATGGGGTGCAGAAATTTATAAAAAAAAATCATATAACGCTCATAACCTGCATACATTTTACCTCATGAATAATAAAGTTTTGTCATTTTATCTGTCTATGCATTCTTATGTCTATAGCTATATACCGCCTCATATAGCTCTATGTCTATCAGGACATTATAGTGACTAGTCGTCTCCCTAGTAAATCTGTTCTCCTCGTAGGTCCACCTTATTTGGCGCGTGTTACCATTAGTCATTTTGATATATGTTTTGATATATCATCTTTACTACTTCTGTGTATTTCAACATTGTTTTCAAATTGTTTAGACTGAAAATATCATCTTCCTACTTTATTAATGCATGGGTTTATTTATCGTAATACTATGATTTACGATTCGGCAATATGATAGCCCCCATGTTTAGAAACGAGTTCTTATTATTTTGGCTTCATCATCATCATCGTCATCGTCATCAGAATGCTCCCGTCCACAGCTGGACATAGGCCTACCATAGCAAGCCACTTGCTCGATCTTCAATTCGTCGCATACGAACGCAGACAAATACGTGAATGTTAAATTTTATGTAGAAGTATTTTCTTTAAATAGTTAATCGACATGAAAATACTTATTTGCGAGATTTTATCATAGGGTGTGATAAACAGTCGTTTCCAGAACGGAGACAGTGGTTGAGAGACTTCTGAAATCTTACCTCTTCTTAGAAGATTTCAGTTGACATTCATTGTCTAAAGTTAATTTGACTGGAGTCTAGACACAGATGGCAGCGATATATCCCAAGTTTCTACACAGTTCTGTTAATCTGTTATTTTTACTTAAACTTTTTTAGATACTCTATCATAATACTGTTATTATAGTCTGCAATTAATGATGTTCATGCCTGTAATCGGTATGCATACATGCATGTAAACCAATTGTAAAAAACTTATCGTACAAAACAAAACTTGGCGTGTAAAGAAACAAATAAATAAACAGTTTACGTTCCAAGAACTAATGGATTAACCTGTAACGCAGTGTACAGAACACTGGGTACATCTTTACATCTATTGTATTTCTTTTGATGTAATAACATTCTCGAGCCCATAAAACGGACTGCTGTTGTCGCGATAAAGTTAATTAATATACCACAAGTAGGTACGTGTGTACGTAAAATTGTGGGATGGCGGAACGGCGCGCAATTACATTAATGGCGGAGATATAAAAGTGGAATGATAATGTAGGAGGGGCATTTGGAAGAGGTCACCGCATCTCATTGGGACACGCGGCCCTGTGGAGCTGGGCAGATAAGTATAGCACGGATAGACAAGAGGTCGATAATGATTTAGTGGAAGAATTAAAAGATCTACCGCTCGTGCAGTTCAATAAAAGTTATTGTAGTGGTGATTACATATTATGTACCTATACGTGAAATAGATGATTTCCAGGACATTTTGTAATTGTTATAATGAATCGATTGGTAGTTTGGTGGCAATGTATTTAGATGCTGTAGGGTTATTGCTATGATTATATATGTATCTAGATATGTAATTATATCATTCAAAATTAATTACGAACATTAATTAATTACATGTTCATTTCAGTAAGTTGTCAAAATTTAATAGAGTAATACTAACATATAATATGCTGATATGATAATAGCGAAACATGACGGATGTTTTTAAATTTGTAAAACCTCTATGTTGCAATATTTTATTATCTGTACAAATGATCAAATAACATATTCTCGATAATGTTACATGTGGTTAAGACGTAGATAAATTTTAATATGATGATATTCTGAAAGGAGCATAGATACTGCATAATGATACCATTATTGATGATGACAATGTGTGAAGTACCCGTTTCGTACTTTAGCTACATTAAACATGTTCTTCCTACAAACTTATGAAGTGTAACCTCCAACAGATTTAAAGTTTCAGGTTAAAAATCCCACTGAAGGTGTAGTTAGCTTTTAGTAGTCTGAAAAGTGGGTGGCACGGCATCTTCCACAACTGAATTTAGCACTGAAATAAAAACGACTGTACCAACTATGTATATATTTATAGACCAGTTAATAGGGTTTTTAAGTCATACGTTATAAACAGTTTGCCCCAAAATCAATTCACGCGGACCGATTTAGGAACTGAGTCAAACTGTATCCGTTTGGCCCAACTATCAAGTGCGAAACGTTTCAAAAATGGTCCCCGCCGATATTCAAATTCGCCCCATTTGATAAGGGACAAGTAGCAAAAACCTTGCCCCCCTCATTACCATAGTCTGTACTGAGGATGTCAGAAACTGGTGTTTGGAGGTGACACTGGATATATTGTTAGTTTTTATGGTTGTGGGAAATAAAAGGTCATATCTCATATCCCTGTTACATAGGACGTATACCATGTCTAGCGAAAAGTTAGAGTAGTACATTCCTCTGGCGCGTTCTTCATGCAAATTCAGACATTTTCTTGTGTAATATTATACACAGTTAAACATATGGCGGAGGATTATTAATACACCGAAAATATTGAATGCCTCTGCACCTAGTTTTTAATCGTTACTACGTATAACCAATTTAATGAAATTAAAAAAAAATGTCTTCTTTCTTTCTTTCTTGGTCAAGTAGTGGCAAGCGCGACTGCCGATCGGTAGGTCTAACGTTCAAAACCCGGGTCGAGCGCGTACTATTGAAGTTTTGCAATTTAGAATTTCTCATATTAGTGACTGACGGAGTCTGGATCTGTGCCCGGTGTATGGCCATAGGCGCACCACCTATTCCATGGGACTTAAACGTAACTGGTGAAATATGAGAGTGTACTACGCTCCTCTGCCTACCAATTCGAGTTTAATAGGCGTGATGATACATTACGATTTTTGAATTGTCAAAAATTGAATAAAAGGTCAATATATTTATATTTCAGATAAAGTTTTATAATATCTGACAAAGTTTTTAGAAATTGAAATATAAAAAAGAGACTAAAGTTCTGAAATTAAAAATGATGTTTAGCAATATTTGAAAATATTCTAGTACAATGCGACCTCCAGCTCCTTATCCCTTCAACCTCTACAACGGAGGTGGGTACTAAAAAGCATCTTCGCGTCTGTCTCAGACGGGCCACTTGTCATAAGTGAGCGTGATAAATCGTTTCGCGACATCTAGCGGTGGCTCTGTTACTTATTGTACCCTTATGTACAAACTACCCACTTGTTCTCGTCTGTTTCATTTTTATTTGCCAATCAATTTTAATCTTTATCTACAAAACAGTAAAGGCTGTTGGTTATTTGGCTAAATGCAGAGTAAGGTTTGCCAGTAGAAAAGTTAAGGGAGACACTGTTACAGGATTCGAATAATGTTCTCGGTTATGTTGTCGTTATGATAAATTAGTGATTTAATTATCTTTTACGGGCATGTGCACGAAATTGCTGATTTACTTTCTGGTGGTAAGTAGAATAAATACCAGGTACATTTAACTCAAGAAGAATATTTTGCGGAACTTCTTTGTCGTAAATCATTTATATGTTTAATATAAAATAGAGTCCTATCCAGATACAATTTGGTGTACAGTTATTTGCTCATTGTTTTATTGACTTTGTTTATCGTAGTCAGTTACTGATCAATTTATTCCAGAAATTGTAAATAAATTAATGAAAATTTACTTTTGGAACATTTGTTCGTTTAAATATTTCCCAGACTTTTAAATGCGTGGTATATGTACCTAACTGTATATAAATGTGATAGTATTCAATAGTACATTTTAATACGCAAGAAAAATCATTTATGGAAATCTTTACTTTTGTCTCTAAATTTTATTACTTAGTAAAATTTTTCGTAAACAAAACCAGTTCCCAAATTTCTTTTTCTTGACCCAAAGTCCTTTTATGTGATGGTAACACTATTTTATAACATTATTCAGTTTTGAAATATTCGCATCATTACATAACAAAACAATATCAATCTAAATAAATAAAAGTAAACGAATCACCGCCCGCCATTTTTCATCCGCTAAGTATCATCAATCTCTTGTATACCCAGCTACATTATTTAGTTCCGGCAGCGAGCGCTAGATGGCGCTTAAATCATTAATTATGCATACTGATGACCTGCGCTAATGAGACTGAGTTTTCCTACGAATTTTGGATCTGTAACATCAAGAGATTAGAGAGTACGGCTGTATAAAGAAATGTTTGGTTTGGTTTAGAGGAATATCTTTCCCGCTCATATTTTATCGTATCTTACCGCATTTCACCGCAATAATATATTATAGCATATGTTTTTTAGTCAATAAATGGCAATTATTGTCGCACTAAATTATCGCAATAATTGTCGATGTTATATACAGAATCTGTCAAGTTATTATTCAATGTGCTTGTTAATCAATTAAATGTAGATATGTATGTAGATAGATTATAAATATCTACACAATATTTCATACGTAAGTTTTTTTCAGTTTTCTCTCCGTAATGGTGTGTTTATGTAAGAGACATTTTCAATGTTTATTAAAAATGTACAAGTAACAGAGTGACACTCCTAAATCAACAACGGCACATAGAAACACCCTCTTCGGTAGATCAAAACATAACTTGAAACATCAGGCGCACATTCTGTTTGTTCGGTATAGAAATGTAAATATAAAGACCCAATCAGCCGTGTAGTTCCTTTGATGGACGGTATATATTGCCGTATGAAAACATTCGCTGGACGGAGGGTAGCTGGAAAATAAAATGTTAAAATAGGGTTCTGTGCGATCTTGTTTTTATTTGAAATGATATTTATTACAGATATATAGTCTATCTTGTTGTATGGTATTATTGCTGTATTATTGCTTGTATAATGAATATTATTGTTGAAAGGTTAGGTGTATTTCAGTTCATTTAGAAGTTAATGCAGTGTTCCGTGCTTTCATCAGTTTGACTGCAGTTTTTATAACAATTCATGTGTCCATTATAAGAGCTTTTTATTTCCTTTTTCACGTAAATTGCATGTAAGTCTAGGAGCTAATGATAGGTACCTGCTAAAGTCGTGCTTTATTCCATAATCCTGTATTTTACAATACCTATATGTATTATCGTATTTTCGCACATGTGGTGGTGGCACATTTCTATAAAACTAATTAAATTAGTTAAAGGTATTTGTCAGAGAATGTTAGCAAAAACCTTATTATCGTGCATAAATCGAATATTTGTTACATTAACTCATTAGTCAGTGGATTCTATACGTTCGCCAACAAACCAGGCATTACATTCGCGCACAATCATCCACTGGCTCTCAAACATAATACAATGTTATTCAATAAACAAAGGCCCGAAACATCTCGATACGTGATAAATTACACGCGTCCAAGCCGATCCATCTTGTTACCAAATTAGAACCCCACTCACTTTATATGCACCCTGGACTGTGGCCAGAAAGAAAAATAAAGGAAATTTATAGATTCGGACGACCAGGGCCCGTTATGTTTTATTGTTATTGCCAGGCCTTTTATATTATCTATGGTTCTGGTTATTGATAAAAACGCTCAAGGGATAGTTTGTTTTTCGTTTGTTTTTTGAGAACAGGGAATGACCGTATTGGTTACTTTACCGTTTGGTATAAGAACGGTATCTGTAACTTAGTGAATGAGCGATCAAACTGTGCTTATAGTTGCTTTTTCGAGTCCGTCAAGACTACAACTTGCAGACATCGATATAAACTGGGCAGGTAAGTATGATATCACTCACAGAAGGAACGAAATAAAAAACAGTCCAATTTTAAGTATGTGGGCAAAATGTAAGTACCAAATCTTTTAGAGTCCATACATATAAATGCTTGTGTTGATGTGCAACGAAGCGAAAAGATCTTTCTTAATTACAGCCCCGTCTTCAAAAGTATCTCTTCGTAGCTGAGGCTAATTAGCTTCCGATTTCCATACGCCTCGCGCATTCCGCAATAAGTCGCATAATCCTATTTCTTATCTTTCCTGCTCTAATGTCTTCCAATTTGCATCCCGTTACTTACAAAAAGCTTTAACAACTCGTCGGGAGCTTCGCGTTCCCATCCCAACAAGTATAATTATATACACGTACACAAATTTACAATTAGAATTGCATTTTGCTGTGTTTTGATTATGTGTGACGAGATAGTGAATCGTCTATAACGTTATAATAAATATATGTCTATAATGTTCTTTTTCTGCTTACAAGGCGTCGTTGCACGCTATCAATTTAAGGTTGGTTTTGTTTTGATACGTACATATATGCAAAAAATTGACAATTATGTTGGCAAATTTTCGCTGTTGAACCCAAAAATGTGCGTAAATAACTTAATCGATGTGTTTTAACAATAAATCGACCATGTTCTCTCTTAACACCTATTTACATAAGTACATACCAACATGAGGTACAAGTGTCTTCTGGAAAATGTAATTACTCCTCAAAGATTTGTGACTTAATTTCCCTGAAGGGAATCTCGGAGCTTTGGCAAAAAAGCTTGCTTGAGCCGAGTCAAAGGCTATGCTAATTGCGGGGCGCTATGGTAATTAGTAGCGACCTCTGTCGACGAGTGGATAAACTGATAAATTCGACGTCTATTTGCAGAGCACAGCTTTAGGGGGGCTTATTTCTCGTAGGTTTTTATTAAGTTTTGTCTGGAACGTGTCAGTACGAACGTAAGTAAAGTTCGAACATCACAATATATAAGAAATTTTACTTTATATTAGGTAAATCTTATAATGGTAGCAAACAATGGCAATGAAGAAAATTGTGGAAATAAAGAAATTTTTTTTGATATTTGCCCCGTAAAGCAACACCCCTGAACTATTTCTGCCGTCAAGTAGCAATGATTGCAAAGCTGTAATCATAAAATTGACCAAAGTCGATGCTTAAATGAAGGCTTCCTTAAATTTGCATTCAGCGCCGGCATCGCACCTCCAAACCCATTACAAGTCACAATTTGGTCAAGATTAAAATCATAACAAATGCATAGTATGGGTATAGAAGAGATCACAAAAAATTTGCGGGTCTATATTTTAGAATGTTATTTTTAAAATATTGTAGGTTTTAACGCAAATTTTAAACTTTTATCTTTCCATTTTTGAACAAAAGCTCGCATCGATATCCACCAAAGTAATTACTTCGGACTTCGCTTTCTAAATTGACAGTCTGAGATACAATTTTTAATTTTGAATATATTACGGTAATTTTTTAAAAACTTTCTGTTTGCTCTTCGGTTTCGGCTTTTTTAATTTTCCATTTATTAATCCTCATCTTGACGCCTTGTTAATATATTCCGTGCTCGCGTCTAAATTGAAAAGTTTGAGCTTCAAATTAAATACTCTCTCTTTGATTTAAATAATGGGGATGTCCGTCGATATGAAGTTTTTTTTATAATTTTTCCATTCGCCTGTATCTTTTTCTTATTTATTTTGTAGAAGACGCTTTGTACGGATATTCTGAACACTGAGCATGAATAGTTATGTCATTAAATTGTTATTCGCGCTTTTGTTAAATTATTTGTTTTAGGAAATAAGAAAATCTATACGATATTATCCCTAATTATTGTGATGGCTCTCGGTAATAACCTTTGTTCATTATTTCTTAGACCATCATTATTGTACCTATGCAGACGTTATTCTTGACAGCTGTGTCAGCACTATCCGCGGTTTCAATGTTTTGGTCGTGATCTATCAAATGACTGTTATATTTGTAACTTAAAAAAATTGCCGTTGGACCTAGGCCTCCAAGGTGCAGGTAAAAAAAACGTTGTATCGCCGACATCGCCGATGGCGGGCGATACGCGCAGATCGGCCGCGCATAAATTTGCATTCGTTTCATAACCACTGAACGGGGGAATAAAATTAGACGCACATGCTTCGCTTTTTTAAAACGGTTGTTTGTACTTTTTTTCTTTCCATCCAGCCAACGGTGAACCGAAAAAGCGTCGTCTTCAACAAATGCTCTTATGATATACTCGGTGATATTTGTATGAACCAAATCCGCTACGGATATCTTTTGTTTCGTATCTAAAATTCACGTTAAGTTGTACGAAAAACTCATTGTCTTAAAGTTGTCGTCGATAGCTGGCAGCTGATAGATATAGTTGATCACGAAACGTCCTTTATCTATCTACAGACCATCATCACTTTTTGTCAGAGGAGAATACAAGCCTATATATCCAGCTCCATCTAGTTAGTTGCTTTGCAAACAAGATACTATTAAAACTGATTTTAGTTTGAAATATTATGTGATTAATCTGCCTACTTTTAAATATAACTTAAATATTTTTTTTATAAAAAAAAAGCTTATAAAAATGTAATGACTTTCAAAAGCACATTATGTATACCCAATATGCGAAGTATCGCTACAGTTAGGACTCTTCAAAACAAGGGTGAATAAACTTTTCCTAGGTATGCGTACTCCATCTTAGGAGCACGCATACTTCATCCGTGCTTTCCATCAGGCGAAATCGCGGCCAAACGCTAGCCTATCATATGATAGAAAAAAGTTACGATCATCTAATTGTAAGAGATTGACAGAAAAAAAGAAACAAATAGCTTTAATAAAATATTAATTAATACATTAAGTGGTACTTTAATAATAATATCAAAAAATACTAACGGTTCTATTAACACCAAGTACACCAAACCCTGACTCTGGTCATTAGTCAATACGTAATAAACTTTTCTACGTAACTATCCTTAATATGTATAATGTACATTTAAAAATTAAGAAAAGTACCAAAAAAAAATACTGTAAAGCAGCTTTGTAACTACAGATTATTATTTTATCAAATTAATATTCACTGGTCACATGTAAGGAATATTCGGTTTATGTCAAATGTATTACCGGAAATTGTGTTATAAACTCCACATTTGTCTCTCATAAGTTTTCTTCTGATCAATTTAGCGTGGCGTTGGTTGACTCAGCATGGGAAATGTCAAAAACGGTCAACTAATTGATTGAAATTTTCTCGACTTGAGAATTAATGTTTTTTTTCATGTTTTTCTATTCTATGTTATTTTTGTATTTATTATTGCTACTTTAGTGTTTAATTTCACAAAAAAAAATATTTATTTATAGAAAACTTGAGATTTAATGAAGTGTATGGACAGGTTCGAAGAATGAATGTAGTATATTTTATGGAGTAAAAATTAGTTTGTAGTGTAGCTATTCGACGGCAGATGGCGCTAATCGACCAAAACATAATTTCATGTCGGCTGCTGAATATATCATAAGAATCCAACTATGTTAATTAAAATATATGTGAATGAACGCGATTATTAATATTTATAAATGTCAGTCACGAATAGGTTTAGGGTAATGCTCGTTGGGCTAGGTTATGGTTATAGCGTAAATACGTCATAGATTTTTAAGTTATTTGGCAGATATGCATAATCATAATAAATTATAAAATGTATATTTTTGTATTTAAGTTATTTTGTTTAGTTCAAATGGTTTTTGTTTGACACTTAATAATAATTAACTTGACACTAATTAGGTTAATAACTTATTCATTCATTATTGCTAGACGCTAATTATTAGTCCGTAGGTTATGAGAAAACTTATACTAGTCGGTTTAAATAACCCAAAGCGCCGTTGGTTACATATGCCATAAGTCCTCGCTATTAACATATCAGTATCTATCTACGTACGTGAGTGAGAACAGTTAGTTATTACGTGTAGGTTCTATACGATTCCAAATTTATTCCACGTTCTTACCAACATATTAACATCTGTCGACAATGTAATTCTATAATAATATCTAACATTGACAAATTATAAATATTCGCTGCGACCTTCCTTATTATAATAATTTTTATCATACATAGTATTAACTAACTATTTTAATTTATATATCATACAAGTTTCATAAGCAATAGCTGCTCGAACATCAACGATATCATTTATTCGATTTGGTTACATCAAAACCGCATTCCGTTCCCTCGGCGGCTGGCAAACAAAAATTAAGCTTGTCGAAGGCGGTTACGCTAGCTACACTGTCCACACATACATTTTCCCACGTCGATGCAAGAAAAATGTGAGCCCAAGTCACGGTACCGACATATGGGCATTTCGTTTCCTCATGCATATTTATAAGAGCGACCCCTCAACTGCGTAACGGACGGACATACATTGCTTTGTCACTGATACGACCGTTCGGCTTTCAGATTGTACGGCGCTTTCTGTTCAAACGACCGAACTCGATCTAACGAGCTTGTGTCAGTTGACGGAGACACAAGTCTTATTAATCTGATTAAAAATAAAGTTAAAAAGATGTACCTACCTATATCTATGTAAATTAATCTATAAAAAATCATCAACATATCTACTCTTAATAATGAAGTTATAGAAGTAGTTTTAAGCTACGAATAGGCCTTAGCTGATGTTCCATGCCTGCTAGTTTTCCATAAGACCCATTTTACCACTGACAGTAACAGTATAACAGTGACAGGCCTTCGTCAACAGTGAGGAAACCAATGCTCGGCAGTGGCTCGTAAACTAAAATTGTAACTAACTATGACAGTGCTATTTTATATCAGTGATGCTAGTGTAGGACTTGACGTTTAACGACGTTTGTAGGCTATTTTTAGAAATGGCGGCGTATATTGCATTAAAAGCTAAAGTAAATATATGTTTTACTTGTAATTACACATGAGTAAAATGAAAACTCATTTCCATTCATTTATTATACGTTTTATTTACAGATGTATGGAACAAGGATACTAAGTAATACTAGAAGCTTATATTCCTATTGTAATGTGAAATATTATGAAAACATTAATACGATATGTGTTTACAACATACAGGTTATGTCATTTCAAGATGAACTGTTCGACCCCTAATGTAAATGGGGTTTAAATATTAGAAAATACATTAAAATATCTTCAAAAGTATCGATTTCTTATAATATGAATAGTTTTCATTAATAGATAATTTATATGTTTATATTTTCCTATATATTGTATACATTTACCAGTGTATATTTTAGGTATAGGTACTCTGGTATATTTATTTCAATTTTCTCTCTTCAGTGTTTAAGTAAGAATTGGAGTGTTTCTAAAACGGATCTATAACTTATATCTCCTGTTCAATTACCCATGTAAGACTATTATCTGTAACAATACAGACACGTGCACGGTATAACTATTTCAGTAACAAAAATAGTGGTCCATTACACTGCGATCGCCGTAGATGAAACAATACTCATTTACTGTTTCTATACCGGCCCTAAATAAGGTAGGGATGACTCGTATGTACTATTTAAGTACCTACCGTAAAATTACTTTCCTGAATTTTCAATTTGAGGCATTTTAATATTTTTTTGTAATATTTTCTTGCGACTTAGTACAGGACAAGTACGTAATTATGAGTAAACCTACATGATGCTTTAGTTGAAGTATTAATGTGTATAAAACATTAAGTTTCTATAAAAGCAGGTGAAGAGAACATTAGGTAAGGGTATTATAAAAGTTTACGTAAAATCACGCGTATAATCCCGGAAGGGGTAGGCACAGGGGTGTAATACATTCCCACGTTTCATCAGTTACGTTTGCGTTCCACGGAATAGGTGGTGAGCCTATTGTCATACACCGGGCACAGATCCAGACTCCGAGTCACGATAAGAAATTCTAAATTAGAAAAATCCAGTAGTTCCTAACCCGGTATTTGAACCCAGGACCTCCCGATCGGCAGTCGCGCTTGCAACCACTCGACTAAGGAGGCAGTCACAAAAAAGTTTATTGTGGAACATATAAAAATTTTGATACAAAAGCAAATTTATGTTGGAAACATATGTTAAAAACAATTCTATGGCACGAGGCCATAAGTTAATAAGTTGCAATTGAATAGGGTTGCCATAATTGGCTAAGGATGTAAGATGGATTATGTAGGCGTAATTTAAAAAAAAATGGCCACAACACCGCCAGCTGGACAGTAAAAATGGTACGAAAATAGTTTTAATTAACTCGTGGTTTTGCATATTAAGTTAACAGGTCACACGTGAATAACATAGCGGTCGTTAGAAACTATTATTGTGTAATTGGCGGCTGTAAACACTGTTTTAAGTTGACGGCGAACACGCGAGCTAATTACGGACGTGAAAAAATCGGCTCATACACTGAGCCTTTTGGAAATAATGAGAATCATAAAATTGTATAACAAAAGCGTGAAAGTATTCTCATTGTTTTTATTTATCGGTGACATTAATCTAGCTTAAAATTGCTGGACTGTTAACCACTAAGAAAGTCCATTATGTGTCTCTTTAAAACTGAGACAAAATATTGACACACGGCTACCTCTGTGCAAGGAGTCGTTGAAAATGTATTGTATTCGTTCTATCATAAGATTTTTTCTAAATCAACATTTATTCGTTTTTCATTTCCCCCATGTTCCCCACATTGCTTCTGGAATGCTACTCGTGTGATTTTCAAAATTACTGTGTTATGTTTAACACAAGTTATGTTTTTTTATAATTTATACACGTGCGGTATTTGTATTTAAACACGTGGTGTATTTTTAATTGTAACAGCTAATATTCTTTATCGTGTAACAAACGTGCGATTTTCAGTAATATTTGAATATAATATTTTGAACAACCGGCCGTGACCATCGCTAAATAGCGATTTATGTAAGAGTGTGTTATCACCTTTTATTCAAAAGACGGTCTGGGTTTGAGTCCCTGTCACGCACCATTGACTGTACGATGACATGAGCGTTTTATAGCATTAAATGTCACTCGATATGATGTAAAATTAAACGATCGTGAGAAAAATCGTAGGTTTACTTATGTTCTGTGTAAGTTTTGTGAATTCTGCCACCTTGCACTTGCTAAGAATGTTACATTACGACCTATGACGTCTTTAATAAAAGAGAGAGTCATGTTCATCAGAAAATTATAAATTAAATAATAGTCACAATATTGAATTTTTGATCGTCAGAATTTAAGAAAGGTTCTAGTTTACAATAATAGCAGGAATCTTTCTCTTGTGGTCTAAATGTTAACTGTCCAAATTGACCGTAAACACTGTATCTAAGACTTAAAAACGACTATGTTCTAGTCATATCTAGTCATTAGTGATGACTACATTCTCATATCTAGCGACTAGACAATGAAATTTATCACTTTCTAAACTGTTTTCGTACGTCTAGTTAAAATGGTGTTAGGCAAGGAAACATGGCGGGCGGCGGTTTGTTGCTTTTCAAGGGCTGCGTGTAGGGCTTGCTTGTCAAACTGGTATTATAATTAGCGCGATGTTCCTACCTTCCCTTGTCACTGAGGATCGCGATATAAATAATGTGAAATAGACGGCTGACGGGAATCGAAGCGACCACTGCGTACTAAATGTTGTTTTTTTCGCAAAAAAACATCGATAGGATGCAATAACTCATTGTTTCGTAGCCGCAAGAGACGTCCGCTGACAGCGTCAGTGGTAGCTGTCGGATGGCGTTTTGTTTGTACTATGCTTATTAATTGTCCAATTATGACAACTGTAGGTACCCCGGTGTTGTTGAAACGTTTTTGTCATTTTAAGATAACTTTAATTAAGTACTGACAGCGTCAGTTGTGCCTGTCAGATAGCGTCGTCGGACGGCGAATAATTCTGGATAAAATATTTACAAGAACCTAATATTTTTCTGTCCAACTTGAGATATTAGTGAAAATGTTTTAAGACAACAAAAATACTCATATGGCGAGAGGCATCGCTGTGCATCCATGAAGTTAGAACAACTTTGTCTATGTTGGCAATGCTGGTAGCGATAAGAATGTGGGTGTTTGTGACGACCCATGCGAGGTCCTGGACGAAGGATCCTAAAAAAAGTAAGTATCTTGAAATTGTTTGCTTTTGTTTAAAGTAAAATCACCGCATGAAGCTTATTTCAATAAGGAACACATAAATCTATATTTATATTCGGAGCCACTGTCGTATATGAAGGATATTTTAAACGGATATATGAACTTTGTTTTGTCATATCCCCATAATATGTTGTTATTAGGAACAGTAATTACGCACGTTGATTCCTGTGTCGTTTGATTAAAAAATAGTCCTCGGGGCAGTCGGTTAACGTATTTGGGGCGAGTTTGTGAGCCGTCACAATCGGCGCTCGCATAATTAGCGGAAGGAAGTCCGATCGGGAGATACATACATTTGCATCTCGTTACGCGGCGGTGCAGTGGTGCAGTCGCCGCGCACTGTTACTGCGGTTCGATTCGTGCGTTCAACGATTATTTTTGAAATACTATAAGAGGGTCGAAATTTAATGGAAAAAGCTGTGTTATTTTTAAATTAATTGCGTAAGCGGTCGCTGGATTGGAAAGATTTAGACGGTAATAATTATAAAAAAGCCCACAAGACGTCACGGCAATGGTATAACTGCTCATGTCTTGCAACTTGTATTTGGTCAGCGTGGCCAAGTATGTCATATATTACAATTTGTCTCATTCATAGAGGAAACTCGTGTTATATAATAATATAATAATAATAATCGACCCATAGTCATTCCACTGTTGGAATATGGGTCTCCTCTCATATTGAGAGGGTTAAGGCCA
>DWME01001872.1:0-22837 GCA_018244795.1 Parelbella ahira ahira
CTGCGCCCCGCGCCCCGCGCCCCGCGCCCACCGGCCTAGTCGACACCGGACAGACTCCACACAACACTCCATTATACGATCTCTCCATACTACACTATCATGTCCCGTCTCGACTAAACCCGCCCACCGCATACCTAGCTTAACATATCATCATCGGCCCGTCTCGGTCCACTGTTGGACGTATCCCTCCCCCGACGAGCGCCGTCGCGCCCTGTCCTCTGCTAAAGTATAATAATAATAATAAAACTTTATTTCATAAGACATATATCTTCACAAGCAAGTGGCCGAAGCCTCCTTTTAAGCCCAGAGTGCTTATAGTCGGAGACTCCGAATATGTCCATCGAAAAAAAGAGAAGGCAAATGAGCTTAACTATCCGTCTCTTTCTACTCGCGCACGCGCAGGTAGCACTGGCCTGAGTCATGCGTCAGTAGTGAAGTAGAGAGATATCTAATGCGATCGTTTCTCTCTTTCTAAATCGAACGTTGTCGCTTACAGGCAACTGTATGTCCCCCACTCTATTTAATAATAACTTTATGGCTCGCTCACGGTCCCCTGTGAGATATTTCCATTAGGCGTTACGTACCCTTGTAACTCTTAGTTCAATGAGTTACATAAAATAAACACAATTGTACAACGTTCCCAATACTAAGCGTTTTGTACGGGTACGACCACGTCCCAAGTACGCGTCTCCCTGAGCATGGGAACTCTAACATGTTCACTGAAGTCTTACCGGTGCGTTAGTTCTTTGAAAATAAAAATTATGTATTAAAATGTACAATACACGAAATTGATACCGAATAAAAACAGGGACAATAGATTCAACTAAACTTTTCAATATCATATACATTTGCACGTAACGTACAAAGCATCCGTTAATTTCCAGATTCCTGGGCATGAACACGGTGCTGGCGTACCAGCGCGCGAAGGTGTCGTCGCTGCGGATCCTGACGGAGCCGGCGGCGCAGGCCGAGCGCGGCCAGCTGCCCACCATCAGCAACACTGTCACCGTCGACATCGCCTCCAAGGCCGTGCTCGACAAGGCGCTCAAGGGCGACGCCAAATAACACCAGAATACCACATCATCCAAGAGCTCTCAACACCACAGCGAACAGCCACTGCGTGGACTCAATACATCTCAAACTAAGTCAGAATACTGGCCGATCGCTAGCCTGTTGCTATTAAAATATATTGTGAAGTGTGACCGGGTCTCTAAAACCAAATTTGGCTTTGCTAACCTACACGCTAGAAACGAGACATAGTCCAGGTCGCTGTCACCGACTACGGTGAAGAGAACATCATCAGATTGTAAAATAGACATGTGACATATTGCCAATACTGTTCCGAACCGAAATTCCAGTACGCTATTACATATAGCAGCATTAACTATATATATAGCTTATATACACAGAAATACAGACAGTCCTATATGTATTTAAATTGGAACGGAAACCGTGAAGTGAACATGTCCGGGCTTCATGTCTCGTACAACTGTATAGAATGAGGATAAACGTTTAGTAGAAGCGTATTATATTATAATAAAATGTACAATAAGTGAGTACATTACAGTACTATACATTACAGTATGATGCAGAATTACTGAGCATCCGAAGAAAACAGAGTATGTTGAACGACAGAAGCATTACGGAGTAATTTCTATGTGTCAGCTTATAGCAATGTTGTGAAGTCTAAATGTTCTAAGTGGTTATCGAACAAAACGCCTAGATACATAGATAATTGATGTTAATCCCTGCGGAAGCTGCAGCAAGTTTTTAACATTGGTTCGGGATAGATAATGAAATGAACCCTGGTGAACCGGATCATCGTTCAGTATCAAACACACATACCCAGTAAACGAAGGATGGCGTACTTGAAGCGATGAAATAGTTAAAAGACATATATATTGTATATGATATACATATATATTTTCATTCAGAACATGCTGGAACGATTCCGAGTGGATAGTGTAACGAATATATATGATAAAATACACTTTTTTAAACGAATAAACGATTGATTGATAGAATATAAACGTGCATATTCGTGCAAATATCGTGCATACTCGTGCAAAATCGTGCGTGTGCCGTTCACATTGAAATCCTTGGTTGTCAGTGAGTACAAAAACGGTGATAGATAAGTGTTATGTTATAAAAACTGTGTCACGAAGGAGACACAATAGTGTGTCACGTGCTGTGTCCGGTGTCAGACCGCTGGGGCCCCAGCGGGCTCTGGTCGAGTAATGCGTGACTAAACTTTATCTGAAAAATAAATTGGACGCCAGCGCGTCAAACTTTTCGATGTCAAAACGCGTCAATTGAAAATCGTTGCCAAAAACAATGTGTCAAATGTTGCAATGTTGCGAGGAGATTAAGTGTTGCTATAGGAAAAATGCTTGTAAACTCTAAACTGACTGTTCTATGGCGAAGGTGTCATTTCGTTTCGTGTCAGATGAAATGTCACGGGTATAAATTGTTCAGTGATACCGTTGTTAGACTATTTTTAAATACCGATATACCGGGTCGGGTAGTACTGGGACTTTTCTAACTAAGAATTTCTAGTGGAAATTTCTAGTAGTGTCTTGGAGTTTGGATCTGCGCCCGGTGTATGGAAATAGGTTCACCGCCTGTTCAATTGTGGGACGTAAACGTAACTGGTTAAACGTAGAAGTGTACTACACTCCTCTGCCTACCCCTTCAGGGATTACAGGCGTGATGTTACGTTTACATACCAATATACGTTTTACTTTGTGGTATATTATTCATTTGTTCTAGAAGCTTCGAGATTCTCTTACATATTATGTGGATTAAATGTGATACAAAGTTACAAAAATGTATTAAAATATTACCATGAATCGTAATTAATGTTTAATCCTGATGCATTTATGAAAATGTCTTTGGTTAGTGTATATTGCATTCAGTGTTGCCAGAATGTATGGTTTTTTTAATACGAAAGTTCAACTGTGTAATTTTAAAATGTAATTGTAAATGAGAGTTGTAAAGAGTGAAAATAAAAAAATAAATAAAAAAGACGAAACGTTCCATTGTTCATAAAATATTTTTGGATATTATCGCTTAATGTAATTTTATTCGTTATATACAATATAAATCAGTTAGTAATAAATTCTAGAAAGCGGGCTGTTCAATGTGTTGTTTGTGTCATTGTCGAGACGTCTGTGTGTTTGTGTGTCACAACACACAGAAAGAAAAGATCATTATGTTGTCCGTGCCAAAGCTAAATTGAAATGTAATAATGCCAGGAGATACGTAATGCTATTTGTCTATGTACAGATAAGTAGAGTCATATAGAGTTTGCCACTTACATAGAGCTTTCCATATATACCTTTGCGAAGTCCCTTGCAAAGGAAATGCCTTTTTAACCCCCCACAGATTCTATGAGTGGCCTAATTTGATATTCCCAGTAGTAGAGTCTCTTGGTAGATGTTGATGAATGTTGTTCGTGCATATCACACTTCAAATTTATTTAATCTTCCAAAAAATATGTATTTAGGTAGAGTACGGTGGGAGGATTCTTGTGAAGTTTAATTGTTACAAATATATGTGCGGGCACATCTCTGTTTCCGGCCTAAGCCGTCGACTTTGGGATACCTCGTTGTATCTGAGAACATCATATGAGATTGTGACTTCATTAGCAATCGTAACACAGATTGATCGATCTTAATAACTGTTGCCTGTATGAAATCTTCGATCGGTTTCTTTGTCACAGATGGAGTATGACCCTAATATAATTCAATACAATAATATACACTGAACCATAGGTAGAGTTAATCATAGTGGACAGCTAGTTATAAAAATAGTCTTTATAAGATCTTAGGGAAGTCGTCCCGCACCATATTGGGCGAGTTCCGGAAACGCTGGACCTGTCTGCTAACTTGAATATTTATAGAGCATTGTTCTAGGCTGCTAGTGTTCTAAATTAATCCTATCTTATGCAATACTAAGTGGTATTAACAACCCTTTACAGGCTTTAAGGGAACTTAGCCACTTCTCATTCCAAGAGACAGATCTAACTGTGGAAGGTTTAGATATTGGGGGTTGGTTCCAATGATTAAAGTCCGACTGAAATGCGTTAAAATCTAATGTGACATAATATGATGAATGACATATGCATAATAATATTTGAAACTGTATGTCTGTCTGTTCCAGTATCGTTTTCACAGTTAAATCATAATGGACAACATAATATATAATATTATTTAAAGCTTTCAGTTCTAATACAATTTGCAGTAAAGTCATGGGATGTTTAGATGAGAAGGTAGAATTTCTGAACGTAAATACATATATTTCATCGGTGTGTTGACAACGTACTGTTGGCTTGTAAATTGTCAATTTGAGAGTCGTTCGCGCGATTATAAGTAGATAAATAAATAAATCACATATTTTGCTACAC
Source organism: Parelbella ahira ahira (assembly GCA_018244795.1). NCBI lineage: Eukaryota > Metazoa > Arthropoda > Insecta > Lepidoptera > Hesperiidae > Parelbella > Parelbella ahira. The sequence goes on from DWME01001872.1 coordinate 4,406, forward strand.
TCATTGTATATAACAATAGAAAATACTATATAATACATATGACATATATATTAAATGCAATTTTGAATTTCCAATGTCACAGTGTATCTTATGTCAAAAGTAGAAAAAAACTTAACCTAACATTTTTCGAAGTTTAATAACGGTTATTTATGTTCAATTAAATTTCTTCCGTTTTCAAACAAAGTTTTGCTGAAGAAATTGTATATAATATACTATGTATGTAATATGATTTATGTTCATATTGAAACTTAATGACAACCGATAACATATATATACATAATGTCTGTTATCATATACTATAGCTTGGATTTTGATCATACATCAGTGTATCGACGTTATTGATAGTCACAGTAACCGTACATATTAAATATAACGCAGAAATCAACTTGGCACTTGCGAGGGAGGCGTTTCCCCAAGCTATTAGAACGCGCATTTGACATGCTTTCATTCTATAATTAATCTAAAAATATAAAACCTCGCCATTAAGCCTTATTTGACTTCAGCGAGTTATATGTGTATTTAGGACGGCAGTGACTTGCCGCCTTAGAAATCATAAGAAGGAAGGAAGAAACTTACGATCTTGCATGTTACATATCACACGTTACATAATGTTTTAGTATTATTAATAATAATATGACTTATTTACATATACATTCTGCACATATCATACACATTGCAATGGCTAGCAATACGTAATTAAGGATTGACAGAAATTGCAGGAGAAAGTTTAGCTGCCATTTTTTCTGTATAGATAGTGGTATCATGCGACAATAGTACATTATTGACGAGTATTTATTACTCATACGATTTGTTTTTGTTCACATTTTTTGTTACACCGCACACAAAAAAAATTTTTGAGAAAATATGTCTTAGTACATATTTCGTATATCCTCTAATTTACTACGCGTTAGGATATTGATAATGAGTTCATTGTTTGTACTTTACGTATTCCATTTTCGAAATTTAATAATAAACTGTATTTTTCCAGTGTTATTTAGGTATCCAATATTGTTTTTTTTTCGATAATAGTATTATGTTCGCGCCATTTTTAGTCATTTGACAGTTACCCACGAATTCCTACACGTGACAGTTACCGGCCAAAACAGCTGCGTTCTTTTTTTAAAACTCGTGTTTGATGATAATAACACATTCAGACAGGTATAAAGTTATTGCGTATTTGTTTTTATTTTACATTCACACCATAGAAGTGCTATTTTTTGTATATAACGATATAGTTATTAAATATTTATTAATATTTTTTGGAAATTTTCATCTTAAATGTAAAGTCAACAGTTCTAAAATCGTTAAGATTACTGAATTCTGCATTATATTACTGTTATTATATGTAGTATTAGAGAGTACCTACTATAAAAAGAAAATCATATTATTTTAAGGGCAATCTTTTTGGCAATAAATACTTAGTGATATCAGTTTTGTGATCTGTCTTCTTTCAAAATGGATTGAATTTTAGAATCGATTTTATGTTGTAAATAAACGTAAATTGTGAAACTGCTTAATATTTTGTGTAATTGTGATTGAGAATACACAGATATAATAATATACATATTAAAGTACAGATGTCGTTGTTTTTATTTAATTTCTCCTTACCTTTTATCAAATCATCAATATTATAGTTCTCATCTCTTCATCATCATCAGGGTTGACTGGTAGAAAATGCCAATTGGCATTAAGTCCGCCCTTTGTTAACAACAATAAAGAATAAAATAAATAAATAAATATAGTAAGATTATTTTTGAGATCATTTTTAAAGTACTTAGAAATCTACAAATCTTTGATTATAATGGACACATTAAAAGTTCTTTAGAGCCTTGATACAAGCATGGCATGCACTACATTTTTAATTTTGGAACTTAAGACAACATAATATAAAACTAGCAGAAATTTGACTATGATCAATGCCCTCATAATATTTCTCAATTAAAAAAAACACTCCTCTTCATTATATAACAACAAAATGACGATACATACAGTTTTGATATAAACTTATAATAAGCAAAATATTATAAAATGATCTCTATATAAGCTGGCAAATATTACATATTTAAAAGGTTGCTCAAGATATAATGTTAGCTAAATAACTGTCCGAGCGGTATGCAGTTAATAGTAACGTCTTAAGATAAGCCATGTATAGTTTGATATTGAACTTGATTAAACAAGATCATTTTTTATTATAACACCTAACGCCATCTATTGGCGAATAGTGGTAAGCATAAAAAAGTATAAATATTTCTATCCCATTTTGCCGAAACGTAGACGTAACGTGAATTAAATTATATTTTGAAATATTGGAACAATGCTCAATGTTAAAATATAAATACATCTATTTAAATATATTTAGTGTTATTGTATATTATAATTGAAACCATTACATTTTTTTGTAACTTGAAATTATTTAACGAGATAAATTGTATTCTAGATGTAACCCAGAATCCCATGTTTCCTGTCTCCCTCAATTTTTCAACGTACTCCATTTGCATTCTAAAATATATGGTAGAATATCCTTTTAAGATATTTGGAAAATTTTTAACTAGATGGCAGCACGATCGCAGTACTAACAATAAATTAAAACAATTTATTTGAAGTTAATTTTAATATTTGAAATTTGCTAATGTAGGATTTACAGATAATATGTATTACTTATATACATTTTATTTTAATTTTTATGTCGATTTTTCCTGTGAACATGTCCGGGGTCATTGACGACTTTTGGATAATTTTACACTTAAAAGGAATAATAATAATAATAATCGACCCATTTGTCATTCCACTGTTGGAATACGGGTCTCCTCTCATATTGAGAGGGTCAAGGCCATAGTCTGCCACGCTGGCCAAGTGCGGGTTGGCAGACTTCACACACCTCAGAAAAGATTTTTTTTTTTATAAATTCTAAGGTGTCCAGGTTTCCTCACGATGTTTTCCTTCACTGTTAGCAAATGATATTTAAACTTAAAACGCACTTTTATAAAGAGGTGCGCGCCATGAGCGCGTGAGAGGCTGAATTCTTAACCAGTAGGCTATCACTGCCTTTTCACATGGACTCATTATATTATCTATAAGTGTCTATGGTGTATTAATACCTATTTAAATTCGGTACAAATCGTAACCTCTTGTACAAGGTCAAATGTTATGCATAGTTTTTGCAATGGTTGTGTTATATGTGTAGATATAAAACGCTCAATGCGACCTTCATTAAAAACTCAAAAAAATGTTTGTCAAAAAAATATTAACGTGAATAATGTAGCTTAATATTCTAGTAGGTATCTAAATGTAATAAGTGTTCAAGTTAATGTTTATGGAGCGATAGTTGTAGCGAGAGTTACTATTAGTGGTAGTACAATTTATTTTAGAATGTTCTAGAGCAATTTGCGTAAAATAGCGCATTACGCTAGGTATCAAATCAGATGTTAGGAAATCACTAATTTAATGAGTATTTATAATCACTAGTAATCAGCATTCAACGAGCAATCAAATCCGATAAATACTAGGTCGAAGCTAATTTAGATTTAAAGTTTATTGAGAAAGATAAAATTAACTAGAGAGTGTTTTAGTGTTAAATCTTAACATTGCTTTTGACGATTCCTAATGGACTCTTATTACTGCTCTTGGTTATATAAATATTTTTTGTCCCTGCACGGATCTCCACAGGGTTATTGTTGTAAACCCCACAAACTCCTATAATAAAAAAGGTTTGCTTCTCAGAAACCATTGTCGCCACAGAATATTACAACTCTCACATCTGGTATTGACCAGTCCTAGAGAAAAAAAAAAGATTCCAATCGGTCAATCGTCCCTATAAAGCAGTTCCGGTCGTAAATTGGTCATTCCCGGCATCCGGTACCACAGAGCCGCTATTGTCATAACTGTCCGGGAATAGACTCCAGGAATAGATGGGAGCGATCGCTCATGTGCTTTAGACGTGATGAAGGGCGGTCTATTAAGCGTTCGAGATAATATCATGTCTCAAATAATATGTGTGTGAGATTTAGGTTTATAGTAGTTTTGTTAAATAGGGTTGCGATTTCATCTAGACAGAAGTTTCAACGAGACAACAGTTGCTGATTTTTTAGGAAAATAGTCATATTTTTCATTTCATATCATTATACATATTTACCCTGTTAATATCTTAATAGTGTTTTTAAGTGATGCAATCGCAAAACAGTTATACAGGCTATTAAATGAAGACTGCATCGAAATAAATGGTAAACTTTAATCATCTGAAAGCTTAAAGCACCATAATAATGTCTTACTGTTTAGTAATAAACGTTGGCAATGGATTTGTTACCGTTCATATAAAATGTGTTTTATTGCTATGGGTTATGATACAGTGGTTATTCTACATTTGCATCTGTACTGAAGATTTTACCATCTGTTTGGAAATTTAGAAATCTTGTAAATCTCGCAACCACAAGTGCAAATCACGAACAACCAAAGATAAAATAATAATAAATAGCTTATTATAGATAATAGTAGAACCGTGAGGCGAACTTCGAAAATACTTAAATACCTGTGAAGGAAGTGCACATAAATTCTAAGCACGCTAAAGATCTCGCACTAAGACATGACTAAGCGCAAGTAATTCCACTTATTTAGCACCGTCCGTGAGTATATACAGAAATATCTTTCTGAGTAGAGTCATTTTCTTAAGACACTTACGTTTCTGCGTTGTAAGTTCCGCGAATTCTTTCCGTTTTGATTCTGTACTTTTACTTTTCTTTATTCTATGTTTTTCATTCTAAACATATTTGTTATCTTCATTCGTGTCCTCTCATTCAGATGGTATATGTATTATAATATTCTAAAGTGGTGCTTTGTGCATCATATCATTTGTTTGACAAATTAAATCTAGTGAACGATGACGTACATTACTTGATATTAAATCATCACTGCAGCCTCTGTGTCATCTGTGTTTAGTTACAAATAAAACTAACATTCTCATCTTTACATCGTTAACTTGGTACGGCCCTTTTCTTTGTCTTGGCATCTCGTACCACACCTTGCAAATCGACCAGCTATAACTTTAGGCTTAGTGTTTAACCTTAGAAATATGATATTAAATGCTTCCGCATATGGACCTTAGAAAAGGGCTCCCAAAGACTGAAATGTATTTTCAAACATTTCGAGGCGATTTTAGTTTTATTTATCAATTATAATTATCTGTCTATTTTGCGATTTAACAGTGCGAAATGAATTTGTCGTATATATATTTGATGACAGCCCTATTAGCTTCGAAGTCCATAATTATTAGCTCCTAATGTTTCATACAAGTGGAGTCATTTACTTGAGTGTTAATATCTATTTCTTTTTTGTCCATCTGTAATTCAATCTTTGCTGCTTTGAGTATTTGCTTAATGTAAATGCTTTTTTGAGATATTAAAGTGTTTTCTATTCAAGAAAAAAATATGATATTATTGGATTTTTATATTAGCTTATAAATTGCGCATTTCATCTATAGAAATGAAAAAATACTGTGAATTTTAAATCGATGTTTGTTTTAAAAACAATTCTAGCGCCAATACCAAGATTTAGGTTATTTTGGGTTAATTTGGGTTAATCACACACATCTCGTCACGTTATGCCATCTCCCACTTAGTTCTTCTCAAAATAACTCACGTCACTGGTTATTCATAAATCTGTTTATTGTACGTATTTGAAATATACGAGTTTCAAATTACTTGTTGTTTAACATCACCGGTACATTTACGTTATTTTAATTTAACGGTATGTTTTCGTTACTGAATAATTAGTTTTAGTAAATTTTCTTTAATTAAGCCATCGAACTTAGAACGTTCTATAATACCTTCTGATTTAATTGCAGTCTCTTTATGATTGTACTCGTCCTGCAGCTCCGTTAATTTCGCTCTTGCAAATTGAGGAAAATAGAGAGGGAACTTGAGTTTCATTTCCGAAGTTTGGAGATTATGTGATTGCTGCGAAACAGTAGCATGTGCTTTGCCATTTTCTGGCGTAAAGAGTTAATAGATGGACACATTAAGTGTGAAACCTTGCCAACTTACCATTAGAAATACATGTCTGACTATGATCAGAGCAGATTATGAGCATCAGTGTTTCTTATAATATTGAATACAAATATGCAAGAGCGAAACTAAGCATTTACCATGAGCATCAATCAGTTGTTCAACCAGAAATATCAACTTAGCCACTACACAGCATTAAACCAAAAACTTATCTTAGCATCACTAATGTTAGAAATATAAAAGCGAGAGTAATCCCGAGTAAACGTGTCCCTAAAATAATGACCCCAAAGGTGCAGCAGGAATATTTATCCAACATATTAATCCGTCCACGGAACCCAATCGGCCGCTCGTGTTCGTGTCAAGCTTAAACCCATGAAACAGTTGAAATCGGATCTTTAGCTCATTTTTAATCCCTCATAATCACACAGCGAGTATTCTCATTAAAACACATGTCAGACACACAAAGAGCGCTCCAAAGCTATGGACTTCTTAATTTTATTTAAGTCTTTTTATTAATAAACCTGTATAGGTTACTGTGAAATAACTTTGTTTTTTTTGATTATTAGTTCCTCGTATATGTTCGATAATAAAATTTCAATGAATGTTATAAATATGACATAATATTTGGATATTTTGTACATGCAAAATAAGTAGAACCGTGAAATTATCCAAACATAGCTTCCGCAGTGATGCTATATAAGATAGACGTACTTTCGATTGGTGAATAAACAATTTTTTTGGCTTACTTTTTTGTTATACTTATAATTGATATGTTTTTTGGAAGTGATTTCTTATTAATCTTTTGAGAAAATAGCTGTTTTAAACCGTAAAGACTCCGCTCGCTATACGACAGGTCAATGAAAAAAAAACCCGAACACCAGGTCATGCAACATTGCATGCGTCCGCGCACAGTAGCGCGGCGGCGGCGAACGCGCAGAAACCAGTCCACCCTCTCATTAAATCCGTAGGTGCGTGTAAAACTTAAGGCTTAATAGGATAACAAAAAGCCGAGGGACTTATCGGCTCGCTAATGCCGATTTTCGTATAAATTTACACCGGAATAGTATTAAAAAACTAAATTATGTGATGTTAGGGTGTACTTGTACACATACACATGTACCTACATATATACACGTTGTGATGCAACTTTATTTCGCGCAGAGCAATGTCTGTGTGATTGCTTTTGATATACTTCTGTTATCCTTGATTCATAATGGCGTTTTGAACTATTCAGCACAGGAGTGTATTGACAATTTCTAGGCAAGCGTGCTGCAGGCTTGGCTGCTAGCTCATCTGTGTTCCACATCGTAGTTATATGCGAGCCTGTTGCTCTACTTTTAAGGCAAGTTTCCTACATCCTAGACTGCATCTACCTGGCCATTAATAGTGGCTTGGGGACGTGATCTGTGTATCGTGTATGACAATTGACTCACCATCGACTACATTGTAGGAACTAAACTTGTCTTCTGCCGACCTCTTCAGGGATTACAAGCGTCGTGATACATTTCGTACATATTTTAACCCTCGGTGCTAAATTTCAAACGCTCGCTTATCGTTACCCCGCGGTTCGTTTGCTATTATTATTAGGAAAAAAAAACCACTCAAAACCGTTCACTGGCTGCTAAAACTAAGGAACCTAAATGGGTAATTATATTTTTTTTTTGCTTACTTAAGTTACAATTTAATGTGTCACGGTGTTGGTACGGAACAATAACAACTTAAAACGACTGGGAGTAATACCCTGCTTAATGTTACGGCTACATATTGGTACTTAAAGTGTTTTTGTGCTATCGAGTGCAACACCCAACGATATACGATATCTTAAATATAAGCAGCAAGGGAAAGCAAATAAAAAAAAAATAATATTAAATTTTAAAATTTTTCAATGTCGATCATAAATCAATATATTTCTTTTATATCCTGTTAATAACTTACTGACTATGACAATACTTGTGAGAAATTTAGTTAAGTTACACACCGATATTTTTATGTTTAAACAAATCTTAAACGTGAAACCCTTTTATCATTGAACTGTAAGACACGAGTCTCACTGATAGGGTGACACCATAGTCTGCCACGCGGACCAACTAAATAAATAAATATGTATATTCATCGAGTAAATAAATAATAAATATATTTATTCATTTTTTTTCTGCACACCGCAGGCATAACAACGGGCTAACTTAATGTCTAGTGACATATACGAGTAAGTATAGTATAGGCGGAGTGAAAGATTAAAATGTTCTGTCGGGTCGAGTGTTCTCACTGTTCAGTTAAACGTGTATTTAAACAAATTATTCTAATCGGTGTTGCCCTAATCGTACTGTTTTTTTCGTTTATCCCGTCCAACTTTTAACACCGTGTCAGTTGACCGCGTAAGCTGTGAACACACCAAAGATTCAGCTTCAGGATTACATTAGGAATGTAAAAGCCTGTAACACAATACGCTATCAAAGATCACGGAAACATGCCACCTGTTGATGTTTGCAGAGACAACAGCTCTAACTGGAGACGTCTGTAACGCACAGGCTGAAGCGATCGGATACTTTTACGCTGTTTAATTTGATTTTTTATTTAATGACATTTGACTGTCTGACTATTTGACTGTATTTACAGGGTCTATAAGGCAGATGCTGAAGCTATAGCGAGTACTTACGCTTTTGAATATCAATGTTTAATTTTGACTATTGGACTTTTAATTGATTGACATCGTAATTTAATTAATTTAATGTTAAGAAATATATGTACCGATGTCATAGGTACACACTATGAGTGACGAGTGTAGGATTAAAGAAATTGATTGTCAATCATATATTATGATTATGAAAACCATATACGTATCATTAATATTTTAGTAAGCGGTAGATACGTTTGGGTTAAATATTCGTAGTTAAGTAATTTTTAATTGGACGTAAATGGTGATTTTTATAAGGGTAGTCTTTAGCATTTCTCGTAGATGGACAAAATAGTGTTGTGTCACTGAAAATTATTTTTATAAAAATATTTGTGATAATTTCCCTTTCCTTCTAAAAGTATTTTAACTCTATTCATGTAAATAATTTTAATCAAGCTAACATGGGGTAAACCTTAAAATTAATCAAAAACAATTAGTCTATGTTCGTATAATAACTTTTTATCATCACCTGGGCTGACTGGTTGAAAATTCCAATTGGCATCAAGTCCACTTTTTTAACAATGAATAAATAAATAATCATCAGTACTCTGTTAAGCATATCTTGCTAGTATGTATGCACTTGTGCCAAACGATGTCGCAACGAGTAAATATAGACGTGACAAGGGTTAAATTTGTACGCAATTTTATTCATGAAAATCATGTTTCGGAGGGTTAAATGTTACGAACAGTTAATACAATAACGAGTTACTAGTTTAATAGTAGTGTAGAACTCACTTGTCATAGACATTATTAATTGGAATTAGTGTTGATACATAGTTTGCTTGATATTTCTGAATCAAAACGATACCTTTTTTAAAATAAGCCAGTCCTCGAACTGGTGACATATCTTTTTTAAAGTTTATTAAAATTAAAACTCTTTTTAATAAAACTGTGGATTTATTAAAAAAAAACAAGTTTTCATTAAAGTTTTCTCTTGTCGCTCCTCCCATATCTGTATTACAAACGTTATAAAAAAAATTGGATATGTAAGGTTCATGTATTGAACTGTTATGGAAATAAAAATAACTTAAATAATCCTCAGCAAATAAATTGGACATGTTCGTGTTGCATTTATTCGATTTTATAGCTTCGACAAAATATTGTTACGTTCAATGTAGGTACATATATGTATGTTATATTTTTGAATGTAAATGTAACTTACAACCGCAGCGGCTTTTATAAATTTAAAATAATCCTTTACAAATAAATACAATAAAGAATGTAAAGTTTGCTCATTATGTTCCATTATGGGTGTGTTAAATCTGCCAATCCGCACTGGGCCAGCGTGGCCCACTCTGGCTTTAATTCTTCTTATTGTAAGAACGTGTTTGACACGTAAACGATAAAAACGATCGATGATGACAATGAAGAATAATATTAACTCAGTTGAATAGAAAACGTTTCAGAACCTATCTTTCAGGTATGCTTTCAACAGCATCAACAACATCTTTTTTTATCAGTTTCTTTTTAAGATATTTATAAGATCTATAATTTGAAAGTGGTTTCGATCTAAAAGATTGATATAGGTACCTACATAATAAAAAAAAAATCTTTATTTTGAAAACAAAGCTCATTTTGAAGGGTTCATTAATAGGTATCTGTCTATCATACTTGCTTAGTATGTATTTGATCGAATGCACAAAAATATTTAAATATTTTTTAAAATCTTATTTACTGGAGTTTGACAAAATTCAAATTTTTTTGCAACGATTCAATAAAACAGCCTGGAATATACATATTATTACCGATATGTTACAATAAACGTTTATTTTGACATTTCAAAGCGTACGTCAGTTGTGAAACCTGCCAAAAAGTTCAATTTTTGAAGAAGGCGTCATTGTCGTGGGCGAAAATTTTTAACTATAAAATAAACAAAAAATACGATAAAAATGCAATAATTTTTGGTTCGGTTACTTGAGATGTTAACCTTATTTTTTGAAATGGTACCTACTTGGTAACTCGAAACGTGTTTATACTGAACCAATAAAATAAGACAACCTCTATATTCACAATGAGGTTTTCTTGATAAGGTAACCCTAAGAATTGTTTATTGTTGAGAGAAAGAAAATCAAGGAAGGTCCCTTATAGTTGTAGGGTAAGCAGTGATCACATTTGTGTCAAGTAGGATTTGTGATTCTACTCTAGATTAGAATTTCAGTATACCTGAAAAATGCACCTGTAATTTTTAAAAAAGGCACCAATTATACTCGAAAATAAATCGGGGAATATTTACATTATGGCGATATTTGTTACTGTTAAAGGTCAAAACCCTGCAAGGGCTGTCCTACGGTCGTTAAACTCAGTATCTCAATAAAAAATAACTCTAGCAGGCCAACCGGGTTTTACGACTCATTCGAGTTTTATAACGTCTACTATTATATACATATAAATATATTTCTGTAAACACCGTGTCCATGCCTAAATAAAAGCGTTTTTACTGTCGGAACTTGGCCCGCCTGTTTACAGTGCCCCCAATTAGGGGTGGTTTTACAAGCGTTTAAATTCCGGGTGACGAGAGTCTCAGGCGATCATTGCTGCTACTTAATTTATTATGTCCAATACAGTATTTTAATTGAGTATATTCTATATTATTTTTAGGTATTTTGTTTTACTTATATGGATGTCACTAAGAACGTACGTGTATAGAAAGATAAAAATATATTCAAATACAGCCACGTTCATAATCGCGAAACTTATAACAGAACATTCATAAGGGTTAACCGTGACTTATAAACAGGACTAATCAGAGCGTTTAATCGAACTTATTGTGACAACCCTATGCTTATTACTCGATATATTCATTCCTTCTTCCTGAAAGTTGTCTGAAAGCTTTCTTAGTGATTAGGCCAGACTGCCTCTTGCGATATACTCGTATTGATATAATATTGTCTCCAATATTTATCTTTGTTCTTACTGGTATACAAATAATGGGTATAAATATTCAAGTAAAAGAATGAATGATCAAACTGTGTAACTAACAAATAAATCTGCATAATTTTCTTCATTTTCAGCCGATAGAAATATGAATATTTGTCTGCAAAATATGGATAGCTTAGTGGGTTAGTAAACAAAGAAGAGTTCAGAGTGGTGTCCTAACTCACAATCACGTTGGACATGACGTAAGCCGTGGCGAGCAGGACGGGCTTCCAATCTAAAATTATAGTCCACAGTGGCCCGTTGTAGGAGAGGTCGGGGAGAGCGTTGACAGGACAAGGGCACATGAGTTCAGTACAAGGAACTATTTACATACAAATATGTTTGATCCATTGGGAATATTTTATTTCGTATATTTTATTTCATTATTTTTTATTATCGTAGTGTAGGACACGAGATATATGTAGAGTGGCTGGCGCTGGCAGTGGTCGGATGGGTAAAACTGAAGATCGATCTCAGTGGCGTATTATTGGAGAGGCCTAGTCCAGCAGTGAACGGGAGTAGGCTGATGATGATTTTTTTTTTTATTATTCTGATATTTGGCATCCGATTCTCTCTGGCTACACTGAACTAGATCTGGCGTGGCGATATAATATTTAAGAGTTAACGATAACACTTCAAAAAAGTCAACTGTAATTGTTAATAAAACGATTAAAGTAATTTTTCAAATAAATACTTTCCTCTTCATGGTTAATGCAGGAACTGTTCTTGGAAAAAAAATTAAAGCTATGCCCCTGAGTAAGTCGTGCGACATTAATAATAATTACATATTATGTATAAATTGAAATGTATTTAATCTGCCACAGAATTTCAACCCTCTTTGTCACCACAGTGATGTATAACTCGTGCCATTTTTTACTTTCATCCGAGTTTTGAATGATTTTTATTTAGGTACAATTCCTTACACAAACATTTTCATTTAAAGTGGTTTATTAATATTAATTAATTATTTTAAATTATTTTATACATGTTTATTGGTTTTTCATTGAATACAGTTCAAGAAATTAAAATAAAATGTCTTATTCCATTTTTCAATGTTAAACTGGCCACTTGAAAACTTATTGAGAAATATTTTATAGATGTCGCGAACATAATTTAGTATTAGCGCCATCTATACTCGTAAATAGAAATCATCGGCAGACGCCGATATATTTTATATACAATCTATGACAGTTTTTGTCCAAGAACTTAACCTTATGTGTACCGTGCATGTGTGCTTGAGAGTTTTATTGGCCATACAACAGTGCAAGGCTATCTCTCAGGTCGACGAGATAGCTACCGTATGATGTGGTTACTAAATGAGTAATTTATTGATTAGTGTTGCCACTGTGTTAACGTTTATTTATAGAGAGTTATTGTGTACATTTCACTTAGTTTTGAGGCTTGCTGATACAGTGTGTAATTAAATAAACACAATACTACGCCTGATTTCGGTGAATAGGTAGGTAGAGGAGTATTCTCACGTTTTAACAGTTATTATGTGTTTTGTGGGATAGGGGAAAGTTTTGTCAGCAATGTTTTTATTCTATAGATCCATAGATTCAATCGTAATTGACCTGGATTTGTTGTCGTGGGTCAACAGTTGCTAAATATTGTTGGGCAATTTATAGTAATAGAACTCAACGGTGGGCACAACAAAGTTGCAATAGTCCAATCTGTTGAAATTTTGAAATGAAAATTTAAATTTTTAAATACTTGTGCATTCAGTCCTATGCAACATAGAGCAATGTCTAAATAAAGCAGGCAATAAACGCCCAAAATGGACTTTGGCAGCTTTTTAATCCATACGAAGCGAAAATAAACAGAGCGGCTATTGTAAACAATCGCCGCGTACACCCGCACGACATGTTGGTGCGCGTTAATATTTTTTATTTTTATTTTTAATATTATCATCATCATCATTATCATCAGCCTACTTCCGTCCACTGCTGGACATAGGCCATTGGCACGCCACTGAGCTCGATCTGCTCTTCGCATCCAACCACTGCCAGCCAGTTTGCTTATATCGTCACCCCACCTGGCTGGACGGCGTAGGCTACGTTTGCCAAGCCGCGGTCTCCACTCCAGAACACATCTGCTCCAGCGGCATTTTTAACATTTTTACTATGTTTTTATTAAATATTTCATGGCTTCTCCTGGTAGCCGGACTGATTTCGGCTCATAACTGTGCCATTCATTTATATAGAAGTATAATAGAAGCATTATCAAACTCAAAGCAATTAGTTATAAATACACATATGATGCAGTTGCTATACAATTTAAGTTAAGCAACATAACAACATTTCTGAATCTAATTAGAAACAGGCCAGCTATTTAGAATAACCATTAGCTACGATTATGCTCATTTTAGTTAATCTTAACCGTTGACTCGTTGAACCGTTGCAAGTAAGCAAAATACAAGCTCATTTAGGATTAAACATAATCGTTATAATGTTTAAAATAACACACCATGTATCCCAACAAGTCTTGGCCCTGTATATGCAATATCGCTGTGCCGCGTTGACGCGTCGGGCGCATGTTTACGTATAAATCATCCTGTACTTCCGCTCTGCGGCCAGTCGTCTGGGCGCATGGAGTTTAGTTATTCTTCAGTTATTAGAATAGATGTATTATTCTGTTATAGCTTTGAGTCAACGTAGATTTTTCGATGTTCCAAACGGTATGAGATCGCTTGGTATTGGGTTCAAATTAGTACAGGTTTAATATTTGATGTCTCTTCATTTTTTGTTAAAACTTTACGTAAATTCATTGCAAAATACATATTCCAGTAATTGATGTACCTAAGTATTCATTCAAACGAGATACGAACCTGAGACCAGCTCTAATTCATATTGCTAACTGACATAGTGAGCATGTTTTATCTCCAGTAACATCTGAAATGGGCAAATTCAATGTCTATCTTATGCCAGGGCTGCCAAAAAATATTTAATATACAATGTGCTGAAGAGGCAGATATAATTAAAAATAGTTGAATGGTATGTTAAAGGTCAGATTGTAATTAAAGTACAGCCCACCTGCGGTTGAAGGGCTACCTCCGGAAACAGAGGACACTTGCACATGCTCAAGATATCCCCGAGTTAATTGACATTCTACCCAATTGAAACGGCAACAACTGGGACCAACTGTATAACGCTTTGAATATAAACGCTTGGGCAAATTGTCCAATAGCGGCCACTTAGCCAAGGGCTGACCGCGGTTAAAATTGTTTGCAGATGGTTTACCCTACTTGGCAGTTGGTTTGTTATATGTAACCGTGTCAGATCCGCATCGGAAAAGATATTAGTTTATATCCGTTAGAATTTACCCAACCACGTCATCAAGTTGCAGTGGCAATAATCATAAGGTCATCCGACCGCATGCAGGCGGGTCATAAATCAATTCAAAATGCCTTCATAAAACTATTTCGACACGTGTCTTGTTTCGAGACCGTAAAACCATTATTTTTAGTGTCCACCGTTATACAACACGTAACATTTATGGATATTTCAATTCCGTATTATAGTTTGTGTCATAAAAGTTTGATTAGTCGGTGTCTGCACGGAATTGCTTAACACACGCCTACTGTTGGTTCAAAGCGGATACGGTCATTTGGGACGTCGCTCTAAACTTCACAGTTGATCGTCAAGCAGAAATCCCATCTGGCTGGGCCATACTTTAAGCCATTTGTGGTTATTTCCACCGTGCTTGAGGCCTGCTCTGCAACTTTAAATATGGTCTGGAGTTTCTGCACCTCGTTGACTGCTTTTGGGATTGATGTTTTTTATCCATTTGAAGTACATAGTGATGTTTGTAAGATTAGTATTTGTGATGCAGAAGTAACCACACCACGAGAAACAGAAATAGCGTTAAGGGATTACGATTTGACTTCGCCTCGTTGAACTCTTGATTAATTAATCTTTTACGTCTGTTTTTATTGTTTCCTAACCATTCTTATAGAGAGTTGTTGAGTTTTAGAGACCATTACAAATGTCCTAATGATACGGGAAATAAAAACGCTACTAATATTTTATTTTCATTTGGAAGTTAGCTTAGTATGAAGGTGAAATCCATTGCGAACATTAAATAGTAACATATATAGTTTCTGTAAGTGAACTAAAGTGGCAATGGACACGAAACGCGCAAATACGTTTCGAGAAATGGTCAGAAAATTGTACGTTATAGATCTTTAAGATGTGCCACTTATCACGCCTGCGAACCGTTTAAACAATACAATAGACTAGATATTAAAATTAGGATTTGACTTTATGTAGATCGTCGTAGAATTCTAGAAATCCCTGAAATAAAATATGCTCCTTACAGATTTCTATACGGCTGCCATATCTGCTTCATGATACAATGGATGCTCTATTGTCAGGTCTTCCCGAAACAAAGTCAGAAAACCAAATTTAGGTTAAGGAAAAAACAGTGGAGTGACGAGGATGATGATGGTTGTAACATTTATGAAAACTGATCTGAAAACGGTACTTCTACTCGTTAATCCAGTTCGATGAACCTTTATCAGCCATCTCTAACTTCACGTACACTGATCGGTTCACTGATAACCCACAGCCCGATGATGAAGCGTTGCCTTCATTGTATTTGGTTGACGTTTGTCCAATAACGTTTACAGGCGCTTTTTCTTTCAAATTGCTAATTGTGTTACATTATTTTACGAAAATCCCTTGTTATAAACAATATGACAATTAGATGATTTTGTATTGCGATGATCCGCGAATATAGTATCTACGCTACCAAGACGTGCTTCGTCCCAAAATGGAGCTGTACTCACGGTTGTGGATGTTTAAAAGGTTTTGTTATCTCTTTAAATATTCTTAATCGTCGTCCACGCTTTTATAATTCTGCTGTTGGACACGGATCTCCTTCACCGATCGCCTCTCAGAATGTGGAGGGTTGAAAGATCATAGTCAGTTGTGGTGGCCAAGTGCGGTATGATGGTCTTAACACGCCCAATATGCCGCATTCGTTTCAACATGAGATGTGATGACGTCAATACTTGATGACTATGTACAAATTACGTGGCCAACTTAGCACATCAAAACTATTCGAACCAAAATTAATGTCATGTCATGAATTTTATGTCATTATGTCCGTTCATTAATTTTGTCATGTCACGTCAATAACTTTCATTCCCAATAAATCAATGTAAATAAACTTGACAAACGTAATAACGAGATCTAACGTCTCTGTATCGTTATTATTTACGTGTAACATTACATTGGTGATAGAAATCGCGATATGTATCTCTGTTCCTCGATGGGCGCTCGGAGGTAGAGGCGCGTCTACAGATTACTTTGACTTTGAATGCAACGATAACGTGAGAACACGTTTAGAACCTTGGATACAAAGTTACAAAATATTAGAACATTTATTGATACAATCAATATAATCATATTACATTAATTTTCTGTTAAGTATTTATTTACATATATATACATATTTAAATAAGGAAACTACGTAAACGTTGATGTGGTGATTGAAAAAGTATTTTTCTTCGTCTACAAGTATTATTAAATTAGTTGTTGCCGATATTCAGTAGCAGAAAGGCGTTAAAAGAAAGGCGTTCTGAGCATTTTTATCATTCCACTGTTGGGAAACGGATGTCCTATCATCATGAGAGGGTTAAGGCCATAGTCTATCATGCTGGCAAACGCTGGCTGGCAAACTTCACACGTCTTAGAAATTTATTTATGGACTCTAAGACGTGAGTATGGACTCTGAGACTTCACAGTTAGCAAGTGGTATTTAATCTTAAAACGTTATGTGAACGTGCCTTTACAATTCCGGTTAGTGTGCACCTCCTTTGTAATGCAGTATTGCCATTTAAAGTGAGCACATCCGTTACATGGCGACTGTGATGTGTTAATAAGCGAAAAGAATTTTATTGTGACACTAGTACCTATTCGCCTACATTACTATTCCGCTCGCGAAATAAAACCCGCGTGAAATGCAACGTGCGGGTAAAAAATTGTGTTAAAGTTGAAAGGGAATGTAAATAAGCTGTATTTAATGGGTTGTTATCATCAGCTGGAGAACGCAAGTCACTTCTCATTGTCGAAGGAAAAGGGTTAAGACCTAAACTGCCACGCTGTCCAAGTGTAGAAAGGCAGACTTCTTAAGTAATTATAAGAATTTAAATATTACTTATTATTGATACATTTTTACGTTCTACAGTTCATTTTAAAGTGTTGATATAACAAATGCGATATTAAAATTGTAAAGTATCCTTTTTAGCGAATAATTTTTTTATAACGTAATATATTAAGATACAATTGTGGATACGCCCTTATATTCAGTTTACGCCTGCCCCGCAATGTGGTATTGCCTTTTTGGTCGAGGCATCCGCGCTCCATCAATCTCTAATGTCTCAATCATGTGGATTTCTGCTCGAAACTAGTTCCTTTTTTAAAGCTCTTGCGTCTCTAGATATAATTACCTTCAAGGCTTTGCTACTGAAATATTATACTTTATTGCGCTTTTGAGGCCTAGGCGTTTAAATTTGGTGCTTATTATCTTTATATCATCACGTCAGGTTCCTTGTAGTGCAGATAGAGAGCACGTTATGCCGAAAATATCTGGATCCTAGCAGAGCTGCCGGGCATTTTATCATTCTCTTCATACATGCATGCCGGTTTCGGAGACTTCTATTAGTCAGAACTAGAGTTATGTGATATTTGGTTCTAACTAATATTTACCGGTCTACTGACACCCTTATTCCTATTCTAAACAGTGTTCATATGTCCATGACTGGCCGCCGCTAGTGATGAATGATCTTTTCGTCAAACCTGTTAGTTTTTATCTTGGCATTATATGTAAATATGCATTATTGAT
>DWME01001873.1:0-22824 GCA_018244795.1 Parelbella ahira ahira
AGGCACAAAATTTTACTTTCACTGTGCGAAAAAAATAAACGTAAGTTTCACCGCCACGGCAAATCTAAGCGGACTGATGTGAGGTAAGGAGGAAGATGTTGCATTTTCGCTCCTGCGACGCCGTTTAATAGACTTTTTCGTTCATTCAGTTTTCTGTTATGGCCGCTGTGACAACCAACCCGTGAGACAATCATACCCGGTCTCCCCTACATACTTGTTAATTCATTTTATTAATATTCTATTTGCGCTATTCTATACACATATAAACCTCATGTTTCACGCTCTTCTTTAACATGAAATGTTTCCTTTTTTAAGACAAATCTAATAGGCATCTGTATTTGATAAAATTTAAACTAAAAAGGGAAAAAACCTCAGTTATGCACAACTAAGTATAAAAGCAATTTCGTATTTCGTAGATTTCGGTTGCAGCATGATCAGGTATCTACAGGTACATGATCAGGTACAGATCACATAAGTAGGCTATTTCCCATTAAGCAAACATTTCTATTATATTATTCTCCTATTTCCCTATCTCACCTGGATTGTACACTTTTGGTTCAGAGTTTAGCGAATAAAACAGCTTATCTATGGTTGTAGGTTTGATTCTCACCCAGGACAGTTGTATGACATTCTATTACAGGGTGTCAAATTGTCTCTAGTGGGTAGGTGCATATTTATTGAGAAATTTGTACACTTTATCAGTTTTCCGGTTATCATAGCACGAGCTCTGCCAAACTTAGGATTAGATGGTTGTGTTTAAGGTGACGCAAATATTCGCGTTATATACGTATTCATATTATACATAGGTGCAAATAAATGACTTATCTCGATGGTAACAATATTTAAGTTTGGTTATCGTTACTGTTAATGACTATGAATAGTAAAACCTGCTTTGGTTTTAGTATTCATAGTCATTGACAGACCGTGACCGGTTACTGTCCAGGCTTCGTTCAAGCAGAGATCCTTGCCAGCAGAGATAGATCCTCAGCGGGGACATAATTATATTACAATAATTTTAGTCGAAATCATGTCGTCTATGTGAGTAACATTGTTTGTTTAGATTTTGGCTACACAACAACAAAAATGTTTACACAACACAATAAAAGCAATTAAACATATTTCTGTATAATTATTTCGATTGTATTGTCATTACTCGTAAATATAATAAAAATAAGCGACCCATTTATCATTCCACTGTTAGAATATGTGTCTCCTCTCATATTAAGAGGGTCAAGGCCATTGTCCGCCACGCTGGCCAAGTGCGGGTTTGCAGACTTCACACACCGTAGAATCTTTTTTTTATAAATTCTAGGGTGTGCAGGTTTCCTCACGATGTTTCCCTTCACAGTTAGCAAGTTATATTTAAATTTAAAACGCACTTTTGTAAAGAGGTGCGCGCCATGAATTTGAACCCAGCAACCCCGGAGAGAAAGGCTGAATTCTTAACCACTAGGTTATTACTGCGCTAAATACAAAATCACTCGTAAATACAAAATTGATATTACAGTGAGTATGACAGTATACTTTGTTTTCTACACCACGTGTGACGGTTACTCATGCACTATCTCTTGTAGCAGATTCGCAGGCTATACACCCATCGTCCGATCCTTAGCTTTATGAAAATAGCATAAGATTAAGAATAATTTATCTATGGAGTAATATTCTCGATGTTGCGGGTGGGCGGCTAGAATGTGGATATTTCGGGCCATTAGCACGCGCCCACGCCGCGCTATTGGCAGAAAAATGTTACAAAAATACATCGTCGCGGTACACAGCAGTCTTATACGGCATCAGCTGCTGACATTGGTCGCGCCGCCCAACGTCAGACTCGTCCACATCAATGAAACGCTGTCACTATACCGATCCCGAGACTATTAATACTATTTACACTCATTAAGTGGCGTATTCGTTTTAGTATCGTACCTACACATCGAGACCTCTCAGGGTTGTCAGCGCGACGTTATCTTCACTTATCTTTACCGAGAACAGAGGGACCTAATGGAAGATATGTGTTCCAGGGCACTACGTTCTCTCGTCCGTTTCCGGTGGTTGTTTACAGAAAAAAAAGAGCAGTTAGTAATAATAATATATAAGCATATCGAGATACAAACTGGTCGTCCGAAGCCGGCGCACGAACCGGCCGGCCGAGACACTCGGTGCGATTAAAAATCGTTACAACTTCCGTTCGAGTCAAGTCTCGGAGCGAGGCCCAGATAAAAAAGATAAATAAGAAAAATAACATAAAGATCGATACGGCGGAACGGCGCTACCTGTTTTTTTCACCGCGTTAGAGCCTGAGGCCATCGGCGAGCCGTCGCCGGCCACAACGTTTACTTATTATTTTTACGTCCGTAATTGTACAGAGGTACTGATTTGATATAACATGCGAATGATGCTTGGAAAGTTCGCGTTCTTTTGTATTTACACGTGATTTTGCATGTGCAGTTTAAAGTATGGTAATGTTTATTAATGTAACATTGTTTGAAGATATTTATATACGTGATAAGTGATGCACGTAGGCACATATAAAAAAATTAATATAAAAATTATGTTACTAAATTTAGATAATATCGTTACATCGACGACATCGTTTATCTGTCTGTTTGTTTGTGTTCTTTGAGCTTCGTGCCTAAGGTACACAGAGAATGTTGATATAATTATGTAGTTGTCAATAATGAAAAGATCGATTCAAAAGAAAGGACCTTAATCCAAAATTGTTAGTTTTGTATTAATCGTAAATTCTAAAACGGTTAATTACGATAAATTGTAAAAAATAAAGGCACACTAATTTTTATCGAGCAAGATTCCCTTTTGGTATTATTATATCATCTCGCCAGGTCCCTTACAGGGCATGCAGAGAGTGTCGAGCTCCAAATATTTCATATGATTTTTAAACAATGAAATCTTACAAGATGAATACGAAAAAAACTTACGTGACTTCATATGTCTGTCTTATATGGTTTATATTTGAATTTTCTAATGTTTTTTTCGATTTCTATCGCCTGGTAATTGGCGGAGAGGAGATAATAATACTTTATTTTAAAACTAAAACATTTATTGCTTTTCGACCAAAAAAAACACGAATTTGTCTAAACTTATATTTTAGGGGTATTTCAAATGTTTATTTTGAGATTTTTATAGTAGGTACTCTCGGGCGGTTACGTCATACATATTGTTCAGATATTCAGATACAAATTGAAATCATTAAAGTTTCACTATGCACTTTCAAGGCACTGTAGACTCTCTAATGAGATGCCCTTATACGTGTCAAGAAGTTAGGTAAACATTAATTAAGTACTCAATAAGCTATCTTAAGTTCAATAAACCAAAAAAAGCATCGTAGAGATTACAATGCTATATGGACTGTTACCGTGAACTTCCTAAAATCCTACACGTACCTAACGCATCTGCATTATATAAAACATTTGTCATAACATCATCATCATCATCAGCAATCTACCTCATCATCCCATTTTAGTCCACTGCTGGACATACGCCTAGCCCAATGAGCGCCGTAACGTCCCGTCCTCGGATTAATGTACAAAAAGTTTATCTATACGTAGGTACATTACTACATTATATGTATTGTGATAACCCGTAATATTTTGAAAAAAGCGAATATAAATACTATCGATATGTAATATTGTTTTATTATTTTAACTTCAGTGATATGTCTAACTTATTTTAATTCAAATTCAAATTAGTCATTACTTAAGTTAGTATGAAATACTACATATTATATAGTTAAGAAGCCAGTGCGACTATTAGGACTTATTAAAACCGGGTAGCATTTAATAGAGCAGATTGCTTGTTAGGTAACGATAAAAGTTCAGTGTGATTAATTTGTTCGGTGGTACTTTAAAACTCTACAAAGTTTTTCCATGACGGTCACAAATCCAACATCTGACCGCTTTTGTTTCAATTGACAGATCGCTAGCTAAGACTATAAGCGCATAAACATCATATGTATATCCATTGTATAACAGCCGGAACTAAGTTATTTTATTTGTGTGCATGCTTTTTTAAATCATGTTAGAAAGCATTAGATAAGAACAATAATATCTTTTGTATGTGTGGCATTTTATCAGCAGTTGATAGTGCACTTAAGATAAAAAAAAAACTAAAATCTTACTAATTCTTCAACTATTTGTATGCCAGTGTATTTCACGCTGTAATTTGGGAAGCAAAATCACGATAAAACACCTTGGGTTAATTATTATTATTTATTATATTTATTTGCATTACTATGCAAGTGTGCTCTATTAGTAGAAATATACTGACATATAGAATTGATTACCTTAAGTACGCTACTGTTGCTGTTCCCCAAAAAATTGTACAATATTTCATTTTAGAAGAAAAGAATAGCAACACCGCCACTTGTTTTTGTAATATAAAAAGCGTTTACTGGTTCAATGGATTTTTGTACAAATACCGTTACCGCGTTAAAATGTGTAACCAACTTTTTGTATTTAGATATCGTATATGTAAGTACTTGTTATGCAGGTATTAAGTATGTGGGTATCATGTGTACGCGTGTAAATACATACCTACATACTCGTACATATCGGCGGTAATACCTACATTAATTATAATTACCATCGAAATACGAAAAGATGGATAAATTTCTTAGCAACGCAGGTTAAGTTTTATGTATGGATACATTAATATAATGTCGATGAGAGCAGGGAAGATCAGCGGCAATTTCACGAGCTCGCTGTGATAATTAAGTGTTCGAACGCTGATGTGTGCGTGGACTCGCGCCCGCCGCACACCTCTGCAGATTATGTGACACATCAGAAGTTCACTTACGTTAGATTCTTAACATGGTTAAAACGAAAACTAACTCAGTAAATATAAGTAGGTACATCAATATACAAACTACTACGTACTCAATACATAATATGTACATACATCGCATGAATAAATACATGAACATTATCATCTTCAGTCCTTTTATCATTCCGCCGCTGGACATATGTACATACATACATAGGTACATACATACATACATAGGTACCTACATACATACATAGGTACCTACATACATACCTACATACATACATAGGTACCTAAATACATAGGTACAACATACATATGTATGTACATACGTAAAGTGGGAAGGGTTGAGGCCAATGATATTACCTATTTACTCGTAATTTGTGATGAAGTTTCCTTTCTGATCTGTAACATGGGATATTTACGTAGCTGTAGAGTTATTGCTTCATATCTAAACATGTATTGGAACTTCTCTCTTAAAGCAAATGTCTAATTTACGTAACTGTGATCTCTTACGTTTTATCAAACGGACCGAGTGCCTAACCGCTGTCTTAGTGTCAAAGCTGTAAAACAAGTAAATAGTGTCACTATACATAAAGAACAAGTTCTTACGTATGTGTGTAGTATTATTTACTTAGAATTCCGGAGAAATTATTAAAGTATACTTCTCGGAAACGCTGGTTGTAACAAATGTGATAGAAAAAAATAATCTCCCTGCTCCGTTTTCTCATAATTATACTTAAATCGCGCAAAATACAAATAGCAAAAGACTAATTAAAGAACACGCTAAACCGCAAAAGTTGTTCATTAAATCATTAATGCACTAGTAATTAATAATGTATGTATCTCATTGCACTTCTTTAGCAATAGAAACCCATTGTATCAGTACAAGAAATTAATAGAAGCGTTTTGGTGTTTGTACGTAAACAGCGTTAAATACTACTTAAACACGGGGATATTACACAGATTTGTAAAATTTGAACACGAGGACAAAATCTAAAATAATCTGTACCACCTTACTTTTATGAACGTCGACAAAGTTGTTTGTAAATTATTTGAACTGAACCACTGTGCCCATAGTTTAGCTGTGACGGAGCGGCGCGGCGGAGAGCAGGCATATCGAGTCTGGTAACTATGCGGCGTAACTCCAGTAGCACTGCAACAGGTCTGCGGGGGCGCGGGGCGGTAGGAAATCCTTTGCTCACGCACGCGCACATGCGCGGCCGGTCGAGTGTGCGCCATCCGGTTTTGTTTGCGCGTGCGCATGTGTATGGACACGGCGCGCGTGTAGTAGTGCCTATCGAGTCGATCGATCAATGAGCTCGACATCGACTCGCACTGTTGCCTGCATGCAACTCATTGATTAACGCTATGAACGTGGAATTGTTTATTCATTCATGATGAATATTTTTATTTCAAATGAACGTTTTTGTTGTCCACATCCTAGAGGCTGACCTTCTTGAAGCTAACGTGCAATGTAACGCTGTATACGCGCTGCATTCACATATTATGTACGCGCGAGTGTGAAGTGGAGCTCTCAATTTTTTTCACTATGAAGCAACTGTATTCGTTATCGATTGGCTTCGTTTCAAAGTAAATTACAATGGGCTAGATTAAAACAATTTATTCGATATTTCATCTTCAAGTCATGTATTGGTCCACTGTTAGATACAGGCCTCATCTTAATGTAAAACGTGCTAAGGTCGAAGCCTGTCACAATAGTCAATCGCGTGGTAACAAACAGATTTCACATGACTTGAAGGATTGGAACTATAAAGCGTACGGACTTGCTAATACTGATTTGTAAAACTTAACCTTAATCGTATTATATTTAATGTGTACTTGTACTAATTATATATACCTACCTACATTGAAAAAAATTAAAGAACTTCCGTAAACTTACTTAAGTAACGTGATGAATTTTCATTAACTATTGGACATTTTACGAGCTCTTTATTCTTAACATTACTTATTTACTTAAAAAAACAAGTAGATGTAAGTATATTAATATTTTGAATTATAGATCCGAAACCTGTTTTGAGAGCGAGGCGTCATTGTTTTTGACAGACGATAGCATTAATTTATGTTATTTGTGTCACATTTATTACAGTGCTTTTCATAAAAACTTTTTATATGTAGTTATATAAATTTATGTTTTCCTTTGTTGCAGACACAACTTGCTCCGTTGGTGTTGCTCCACGTAATATGTAGGTGAGTAATGCGTGGTACGCACAACGTCTATTTATCTGCCAATTCGATCCCATTCACTTGGCAACACTTCAATCTCGAAACATTGTTACAAAACGTTATTGAAAATACACATTTAATCTACTACTCATTCAACTAAGTTACATAATATTATATTTTTTTGTTCATTCTTTTCCTAGCTGTACAGTGTACATACTAATGATACTGCTGGCAAACATTGCCTTAACATAATATTTAACGTGCCAAAATTCAACAATTGCAGGTTGAAGCACATATGTATACGTAGCTCTAAGTAGTGGAATCAAATACTTGTTCATATGTAGGACGTAATACTGTACAGTCAACAAAAACGTTACGATTATAATAATTAAATATTAATAATTTAAATCACAAAAGAATTGCTTACTTAGTGTCGTTACCTGATGATGTATTTACTGAAACTAATTGAAACAATACCACCATATTTTCTACTTGCATAATATAAAATTATATAGGATTCATTGTTTCTTTCATTCCCTTCAATTGTAGAACCAGCGTTTCTGTGAATATGTCATAATTTGACAGCTCCATATGTATTTTAGACACACACAAGGACATGAGGCAATGAGAATTAGTCCGTTACGACAGGTTAACACACCTATGACTGGTAATAGGTAAAATACAACATATATTTGAGACTCGATTCTTTTTCTAGCGATATTGTTCACCACAGTACTGATTATCTAAACAAACTGAACTAAATTACCCATCGGTGCCTTTTAGTACTGGGCACGTTGTAAGTACTTAAATGGTGCTTAAAGGCAAAACATTTCATAAATAGAAGAGACACAAACAATTAATAGACACATTGATTATTTTCAGAAACATGTTTCTCTCACTAACCTTACCTGATCTCGTTCACACTAGATCACTTCTTGAGGAGCAAACGATGTCAGAATGATGATCGGATGTTATGATAGATTAGGTGAAATTAAATAGAAATCACTGTTTTGTCAACCGGTCCTGTGTCGGTTGAAAGCGCGCGTGGAGCGACGTTCGGTTTTGGTTAGCAACGAATATCGGCGCACATTTCAAGGCCACGTCACGTCTAACGACACGGATACGGCGTGAGTACGTGAATTAAAAAAATGTTTTATAAGTGGTTTATGAGGCAGTTGGTCCAATTGATTTTGTATCGTATAGTCTATTACTTTTAATTTATTGAGCATCCGTTAATGAGATGTAGGTAAAATTTTGAATTCGTAACCGAATATTTCAGGTTAGGTTATTTTACGTTAGGTAAGCTTGAACGACAAAAGTCTATGTATCTATGGACTGAGTAAGCAGGTACGGTCGAATCTCAAAATTCCTTATAATTGGATCTCGATGTTAATGTTAATCATGGAATAAGTATATTACTTTGCGTCATCTATTCAACTGTTGATTAGTTCTGCAAATAACTTGCGAAGGCCATTCCTTTTTTTGTCACAAATTTTCCTTAAACAAAAAAGCCTTGGCACAGATACTTAGTAATGATTAAATTACGAAGAGTATCTACTTTTAAATACCGTACAGTGAGATGAAGAATAATAATTACAAAAAATGAACTTACAATATTCAAAGTTAAGACATATGTAGGTACATACGTATGTCTCATTTTACTTTCAATAGAAAGTTAACTCATATGAGATTTATGTATTTGAGATGTTTCGTCATATCGGTATGATTGGTGATTCTGGTAGCCCCAATTTTCTTCTCTCTTTCGTACTGAAATCTCAAGGAACCTACCGTATCGTTCACGTGGCGCGTACCGTGCTGAGGTCCAATGTGGCAATGGTTAGCGCAGGTGTGGGTCGAGATGGCGGTGGGCTCGGAATTCGCGTGGACGCGTGGTCGGCCCGGCGTCGTGTGGGCGATGCCCGTTCGCCCACGGCGCCGCACCTAGCCGCGTCGCCGCCGCGCCTCGCTTAGCTTACCTAAGCCGTAGGCCTAGCACATATGGTAGTATTGTATACTAAATGTACAATATTCATCGCGATCACATCTGCGCAATCGTATCGATTTGTTATTGGCACCCAGTGTTACATGGTCTTTTTAATCCATACACCTACAAAACGAGTCAATCTTGCCTACTTCTAATAATAAATGATTGATTTTTTAAGAGTCAATTGTTGTTAGTAAATATTATTGTCACAACATCGCTACGACGGATGTGGTAGATAAAAGTGATTTCAGGCTTTTATTGGATAACCTCAGCTTAAGAATCCCCATAATAAGGAAAAGAGAGTCGTTAGTACGTCCTGCTCCTAATAGACATCTATAGAAAAAGTACCCATGCGTCGCCATTCGTATGAATGAAATTCAAAATGGCAGTTTTTTACTAAGTTAATGTACTGACCGAAAATATTTTTTTGCACACGCTAATTTATTTATATTGAATAAACATTTGGTAAATAAAAATAGTAACTTTACTAGAATATACTAGAGTTCTGTACATTAATACGCTAAGTTACCGAATAACGTTATAAACCAATATGCATATTATAATACATTTTAAAACAAGAATGGGATTGTGACGATGAAAAACTAATGTCAGGCATACGCTCTAAACGCGGTATAATTCCCAAAAGAATTAAGGTTTAAACACAGCAATACAAACTAATTTTATTCCATATGCCAACTTTAAGTAGGTAATCTAAACGGTCACCACGACGTCCGTGATGACCGTGATCGGGACGCTGATGGCATTTAACGAAACTACACAGTTTCGTTAACGTGGTCCGGATGCGATATACCGTAAATCACGGTTCCTCCATACCAGTTATTATTAGCAACATTCTCGGATCCGGCCGGACGGGTCAAACGGCCGCGCTACCAATCGCCTGCAACCACCATTCGTGTCATTAAACATTCATGCAGATTAACAAAAAAACATTCATCACACTACTCGCCGCTAGCCATGAAACGCTACTCCTCTATACAAGATTCTCACTCGATCGCTACAATTTTCGACAATCCGAGCTGTTATTTCTCAGATCGTTTAAATTCCTTATGACTATTTATCGTTTAAACGCTTAGATATATTATCGTTATCTTTAATTAGCGACAATCCGTTTTAATTATTAGCATTTTATTAATTTTGTTATATTATAAATTATATCTTGATTGTTTTATAATACACGGCTACAAATGTATTGTCTACTTGAGCTTTTGTTGATGGATCAACAATTGAAGTCTTAAACATAGAGCGGTTACTGTAATTTATAAGTTGGCAGCTGATGAGTCCTTAACTAGCTTCTTCACTTAACCGATAATGAGTTTTTATAACAACGAAAAGAACGTGGAAAACGTAGCGCGAAAATACAGTAGCCAAATATTTATTAAGCAATGATTATGTTATTAATTTTGTCGCTACTGACTAATTTATGAGTCGTATAATCGAAAATACCTATTCTCAACAGCCTAATACCCATATTAATTAATTTTTATGGCGACTATTTTAATGGTATAGGAGCTGATGAGCTGGAGAACCATCTAGTGGTGAATAAAAACAAAACAAAATGGATAGCTTAGAAAAGATCCCCATGAAAAACACACATAAATGAGAGTTTCATTACGATTGGTCAAGCGATATTGGAGTCTATAAATCCTATATTGACATACATACAGATATTCGTTAATATATGCCATGTCCTGAAAAAGAATACTCAAAAACTATTAAATCAAGCAAATTTCTCCGCCAGAGATATTATAAGTACATTTTCCTAATATATTCCTACTTACTTTCACGAACTACTTTCCACGTGTCAAATAACTTTTGAACATGTTACTCTAATGCGCATCACAATAGAAATCGATTATATGATTGATTCGGTTCCACAGTACAAGGGCCTAACGTGTCAAACACGCTGCTATTACGATTCAAACAACAATTTGTTTTGTGGAAACCAAGATACTGGTATATGGATAGAAGAAACAGAAAAAAAATTCGTGTCCACACATCGCTTAGTTCTGTTATACTATTTTAAACTTTAAAGGGTGGTGATAGAGTTGTCAGTTAAATGGACGTGCGCGGATAGTTGAGCCGTGTTGACGGTGGAAAGTGATGTCATTGGCCCGACTGCGTACTGTAAACCGTGCTCCATTCGCTCTCCGCTACTTTTGCTTTTTGAGTGAACATTGTAGGTACATCCTGGACGCACACGTCATTCGTTCGGAATTTTCTAATCACTTTAAGTCAACCTTTTCGGAATTTGAAATACGTGAACCCGTCCGTCACTCGAAGTGTTTCCAATCGTTTTTTTTTCGTCCAATTTCAATTTCACCATTCGCTATCATTAAGGCCGTCAATTGTGTTTGGCTATTATGTGAACGGTAAAACTAACGTGGTCGCGACTCTACGTCTGCGTTGGACCGACTGAAATCAGTGAAACGTGTTTTGATTATTTTCGGTGTTCCAAAATTAATTACTATTCGTGAAACATATTATACCTAAATATGCAGCGTGCATGCTTGCATTTATAGCATTCGATTATTTAAGTATGCTCAGAGTATTTTTTTGTGTTATTTTGTCAAATGGAATTTATTTTCATACTTTTGTTAATTAAATAAGAAATTAATAAAACTTTAAATCAGACATACATACATATATTGTGTTGGAGAGTAAATGTAAAAAGTTAGAAGAAATTCAAAATTTCCCTTTCATTACGCTAAATAATATTATGTAAAAAATTATCTTATACAATATAATAAAAGCTTAAGCAATGATTGCGTCTATTTATTTTTATAGATATCTATGTTATCATAAAGTTGTGAACATGTCAATAACTTTATATTTCGGCAAGTAATACCTTCAGGGAAAAACTTCCATTTATCTTTTATACAACATAATATTTAACTTCTAATGCGGAACAAAATATTGCACAATATTATATTAAAAAATTTAGTACCTTTAGGTTACATATTATTTACGTTCGGACATGTGCGTTCGGATATTTTGATCGTAATCATTTGTTGTCATAATATAAAAAGGCATAATAGATTACAAAATATACGTATGTATTAATATTAGAATTAGGAAGAAACTCTACAAAATATGCAATTTGTCTTTTTGCCTCACGCCGCTCTATTAACACTCTATATGTACGTACTACTTACGATTTTTTTGTCATAAATAAAATATATTTTTATGTACGATTTATTCAGATAGATAAATAACAAAATACGTAAGCACTTATACCATAAGATACTATTATGGAAAATGCAATAAGTTCATCTAAAGTAAATCCATTACACGAAACAAGATGAAATTTTAAATCTGGATTTATATTTTGAATATTCCAATAAAGCTAATCTTTTCATAAAAATTTTGTTTATATTACATAGGAAATGTTAATGCCAATAAGTGTGGTTTCACAATAAAAAGTTGTAAAGAAAATTCATAGTGTTAATAAGGGCGGTATTACAATATGAGGCGTAAGTGTCGCGTCGTGGCTTGTGGAGTCGCGACGGCAACAGCGGAGCGAGTCGCGCTCGGACTCGCGGCCTCACGGAAGGTCGACCGCCTCTCCCACCCGCGCCTGCCCTCACCGCTACGTGGAATTTATGTAATTGCCTTCAATTAAAACGAGAAGAATCTTCAGCGCTCGCTCCATCAACATTCAAACGATGACACGTATATGTTTCGGTGCCACTAGACCTCTGTGCCTACCTAGCTCAACACACTAGCATGCCGGTTTGTTTCATTACTGCGTGCTATATATGACACAAGTCGTATGAGCCTATGAAAATAGCATACAAGAAACAAATGTAGGTAGGTATATCATGTATACATTTTAATTTATATTTCCATAATTAAAGATTATAAATAATTTCACAAGTCTTCAAATGTGTGTAAGCGAAGTTAAACTTTTAGTAAATATTAAAATATGTCAGAATAGATATACTGTAACACACGTAGATATGGATACATGTATGATATTGTTATAAAATAAATACATTACAATTTACAAATGTATATGTCTAACAATTTAACAGCGTTGAATGCCAACTAAATACTGTACAACATCAAAAAGATCAACACATTCATACATGATAAACGACTCAAAGTTGAATGTGTTTCATCGTGTCAATTACGTCCTCGAATATTCGCTCGCAGCCCACTACCTACTATATCCGTCGCTAAATAACCACAATATGGACTTAGTAAGGTCACCAGCGAGTGCGTGCCATGAATGGACCGAGCGGAGTGATCCCGTCGTTCATTCAACGTGATCCTTCATTCTAGCTTTTGTTCTTACGTAATGCCCTCGATTTAATATATGTACATCACTAGTGTAATATAGCTGTATTTATGTATTGATTGAACACTGCATACATATCGACTTTTGCTAAACGTTGTCTGAATCCGTCAGCCGGCCTGGTACCACGTTTTGTAAATCAAAGTAAACAACGCTGAGTTGTATAATATGGTATTTATAAGGAATAATATAATGAATACAAGTGTATTTAATTCGTCTAATTTTATACGTGTTTGTAGAAATGTAGTAAGAATTATTTAATATCCTTATAGTGCTCAGATTCATCATATCGTAACATGACTAAGAAATACTTTTAATTGTCTTATTCATGTTAAAATGAAGTTATGTTTTAAAACGATTATTCATAATAAATTATTGTGTTCTATGCGTTGTATTTGTTGTTACTAAAAAATATTACATATCGTTGGAATAAGGAACACGCTTATCTGTGCAGCGGCACGTGTATACAGTTAAACAGAAGTCTCTACAAATGTACGAGTGGACTCGGCTAAGCCACCCGGCAATTTGTAATCAATCAGTTCATTATGACTATGTTTTCACATTACAATGTAAGACTTTACATACAGTTTTATAAATAATAACTTAGATAACATGACGTTGTATTGTTTTAAATTAAATAATTATCATTGAATTATATCATTAGGACCGGTTTTGTAAAATAACGTTTTAACATGCATAATATTTCGATGGGCCTTTGTACGTATTTAGAAAATTTATTTATGTCCAACATTAAATGGTAATTTTTCCATATATAGCTTTTTAGATTAATTACGTTCTGAACATTCATGTTAGCTAAAAACATTACATCTGGCCGTTAAGTGAATAACATTTTAAAAAGTCAAATTCAAAAAAGGAATAAGACCAATTTGCCAACGTAACGGATGTTGTTAAATCCATTCGAGGACCGTGTGCAAGGATGGGCACTTTTTATTTAGTTTTTTTTTCATATTTCCTGTTCAACGATACGCTTTTTGAATATGTTTATTGCTATTGCGTCGAAATTTGCGCGAGAAACAAATATGTTGCCGTCAAAATTTGCGACGCGTCGCGTTTTTTTATTGCGCGCTTCTAAGAAGGGATATTCGCGGTTTCGGGGAACATACCAAATGTTATGAGAATCGCCGTTTAATATGCCACTTACGAGCCGTTTTATATGATTTCTTCATTAAGGAAATATAACTTAACGTTAGAATATTCAAATGAATTATAATATTTTCGTCACCCAACATAACATTTAACATATTATTTACACACGTTGTAAATTCTAATATTACATAATAAACTTAAGTATAAGTAATATTTCTTAAGTAATTCGATATAATAAAGTGCAAGAAAATTAAGGACTTAGACCAAACAAAATTGTATATAACTAGTGTAAACGATGTTTCGATTCATAACTGTACTGTTGTGCTTAAGTTAAAAACGTTAGTACAATACAAGTAAGTAATATGAGACATTTTGATAAGAAATCCATTGGGGGCTATCAACGTATACGCGGCTGACCTTTGGCATAACTTCAGCTTCAGATGATCTGAAAAAACCAATTCCATACATTCATTTGTTTTTTCATTCAATCTCTCATTCATTCATTAATTCTACAAACACGTGAACAACAAAAAAACTGAGCATCCAATAAAGAAAAAAACATGACTGGCCAGTATAAACAGAGTGCGAATATGTGGCCAAAGTACAGATAGCCGTAACTCTCTCATTCAAGCTTCCTTTATATGCGGCCGACATCCGGCAATAGCTCGTACGCGTCCGCTTCGTACTTCGATCCATAACGAACGCAGAACGTTCCTACCAGCGCTGTGTAGTAAATTTAGACAAACAACCAATAAACGTATCACTTATCAGCTCACAAACCCCGCAAAAGATATACAATATTCAAAACAATACCGTTTATCGCTGTTAGGTAAGCAACCGAAATAAATTGTTATATTTTATAATATTCGCAATTAGGTACATACATACATACATACATATTATATGTATATAATATACATTTTATAACAGTCAGTTGGTTTGGTTCGTGTTTTATAAGTAGGTATATAGTAGCGTCTCATAATAACAATGTATTATCGTAAAATACGTATCTACATATGTTTGTACGGTGTTAAATCGTATTGGACTCGAGAAGGAAGTTCAGTGATAACGTAACATTTTCAGATACCAATGGTTGTGATAACATGAGACTGTACAGGAAAACAGATTTATTTAAAATATTTAAACAATTATAAGTGAGAGATATTTTTGATTTCATTCAAGTCGCATATAAGTAAATGAAACTGTTATAATGGAGTAATTTGGTGGTATATAATTCGGGCTCTCGGTATGTAAAAATACTTGTAGTCATCATTTTTAATGTTTATACAAATAATACATGTAAATTCAGCACATTTGAAAGTCATTTTATAAATCATCAACATCATCATTTTCCACCGTTTCATGGTTCCACTGTTAGACATGTCTTCTCGTGGTATGAAACTAGTAAACACCAAAATCTGCCATTCTGATAAAGCGCGGTTTGGTTGAATTCACACGCCTAGGAAAACAATAACTCGGAGCTGTGCAGATTGGCTCACGATGTTTAAATGGTCAACCTAGATATGTTTGTGAGAGACACGATAAATAAAAAACGTAATAAATAAAGTGCGGGCAAACGGCCTGGCGGATGGAAAGCGCGGGCGAACGCTTCCGCCAGGGCCGCGCCGCCTCCAGAATAACAAACGGAACCTGATTTCTATCGAGTGGGCCACCGTACCCACTCGCGAGCCGGCTTCTCGCTTCTTTATATACAATTATTTTGACATTTCTCAATAGGAAACTGTTTTGTACCTAGCTGTTGGACAAGGTATTTATTATTATTACAAAAACATAGCACTACATCTATATTCCCTCGAAGACAGGAATGTACTCCTGCGGTTACCAACAGTTGTACGTATTATAAGTCAGTATTATAATAGGCGATGGACCTATTGCCATTCATCGGTCTCGAATGTTTTTACTATTATAACCCGCTGGATCATTTACTGAGTAGGTAGACAGCACTGACAATGAATGCCAAACATGACCACCCTTACAGACCTGGCGTTCTTCTTCCACATTTACCTTCTACCTTTCTACCTTCGCACACCATATAATAATATAGGACATTAGTAACAACAATAAATGAACCAAATATTTTATGACACAAAAACCAAAGTTTTATCATAACAGTTATCGCTACGAGTTCCTTTTGATATAAATTTATGTTAAATATCTCTTAACAGAAATGAATAATTTGAAAAATACAATAATACGATAAGGCGATACAGCAATTTTAATGGTTTTCATAGCGTTATTGACGTATGTTTGTAATCGTGTAAAACAAACGCTTTGTGGATGACCTAAGTTGACAGTAGCATTGTCGGAAAATCCGTCACAAAGGCAGCTTTATCATTCATAAAAGAAAGGAGAATTTCTTAGTAACAAACTACCGAGAAATAGCCTTCGATCGAAGTTCGCGGGCCTCTGCCACGTTACCTCGAACTGATTGCCATATGTGGTTTCAGTTGGAGCCCGACGGTATCGTTTTCACTCACCGTGCCCCTTTGGGCCAGTATGTACCACCATTGTTCTTCCTTATTGGCTCCGCGTTTCCTACTAACTCTTGTATGACTATTGTTTCGCGGCTCCTAAGCCGTATATGTGATGAAACAATCGCACTTGTCAATACATGTTTTTTTAAATATTTCTTCTCTATACGAGTATGTACGTATGTTTCCATCGTTAGCGATCCAAGTTTTAGGTAAAAATAAATTTAAAATAGATTCTATAATAGTAGATATAGCTTCACTGTATTTCCAAATAAACATTCCTTGGAATAAAATAACAGAATCGATGTATAAAACATACTATCTAAGGAAATAGGAAGAACAAAAAAATGAGAAAAATTTTTTTGCAGCTGAAAGAACACCGTTAAAAATGAGCAAAAAACGCACGGATGCGGATACAGTATTATTTTAACCAAAAGAAACCTTTGGCACAAAACCACATGTCAATTCCAATGCGTTCCGCTAAAAAAATTATCTTCCAGTGGAATCTTTTACAGCGGATAAAAAATATTTGCCAAACTTCCTTTTTTTACCTAAACCTTTTTATTTACATTTGGAAAAATATTCACACCATTGTCTGTTCCGGTTCCATATCGAAATTGAATAATTAAATCAACCTTTAAAACAAAAATGAGCCACTGACTGCAAATTGACTAACATACTCGTATTATACTTTAAAGAGACAAATGCAATACGAATAACAAAACAAAAAAAATTATATACTCTTCATTCTAATGAAAATATTATAATTTTTCGTAGAAAAATATTAGAAACATAGATTCTCCATAATATTTCAAGAACAGCTCAACAACTTCGGTAAGATAATAAATAATATATTTGTACAGGAGGTAACATTTTTGATGTATACGAGCAAAAAAATTGGGACCAGAATACGTCAAAGTCGATGATGTTCATTTCATTCACTCTTTAGGATATTCATAAATTGTAATGAAAATTTAAGCGAGTGACCGATTGTCGTGCGGTTGCTGGCTGCACCTTTTACAAGGGAATGAACGTTTTCAGGTAGACACTTTTTTTCTTTAAAATTACCAAAAGAATAATGGGGATTGCACTATTCATTCACTTTGGCGTTCGTTTATGATCTCGACAATGCCGAATCACGATGATTGTTATTGTTCTTACAGTTTTCGAATATCGACGTCAAAATCAAACGGCATTTATTTTAAATTGATTCATAAACGATTCCTTTTTATGGTCCTATCAACACTTCCCAAAATGTAATAATTAAGACATGCAATAAAAAATAGACTTTGATTATGTTTTTTTAGTCTTAATAATGTGTTCTTTTATTATTGTCGTAGTTGATTGAAATTAAATACTTAAGTCCATTAAATTATGTACTTAAAAAGTGTGATAATAATAAAAATAAAATATATTTAGAAATCTTGTACTTTCTGGATTATGGTAAGAATATGAACTGTTCTCCTACAGACTATACAAATATAGGCGTATAAAACTTATTTTACCAAAATAGCCCATGAAAACTAACCATATAATGTAAGATTATTGTTAGATTTTACCTTTCGTTTTTGTAAAACCATTTTTGTATCGCTGCCAGTTGTGCTACCACAGTTCCTTAAGTAGATATTTTTATTTTTGAACTAGCCCCTCCATAACGCAATCTTTATCCCACTGTTGGTCAAAGATATTATCCTACAATTTTGAATAAGTGAGTCTTCCACCGGTCCACCATGATACGTCGCTGCTATGAAGTCAAGCGAAATACCAGTTAATCTATCTCTCCGTGAAGGACGGAAATGATAAGTTACTGAGTTTGCTGTGTGACTAATATCTAAAATTGCTTACTTACGAAGAAGATTGTTCCTGATATTGCTGTTTGCGTAGCAGGAAATAAGCAACGACATTAAGAGGTTTTTGAGTGATTGTAGTGTTGTCAGATTATAATAACAAGCGAGGTCTCGTGTGGCGTAGCGTTATCACTCGTCCTTGACACAGAGACGCCGCGTGTATAACGCGCCTTATTGTAGACAACCTTGCGAAATTATGCTCGCGTGTAAATACACCCGTAGGCCGCGGTGGTTCCCGATAACGTACTCGTCTTCGTGCTTGCACTGAATTCGCTGCCAAACGGAACTGTTCTGGCAGATTAATCTTCATTCCGTCTTCATAGTCTCGATAGAGTCGCGGCCTAGTGTAACATTGCAACGACGACGCTATATTAGTGCATCGTCATTTGTTACGTTATGCGAGTTTGGTTTATCGTTTTGAGATAAGCAAAGCGTGGGCACGACCGAGAGTGCAGTTGCAGGACGAAAGTGGGCGGAGTGGTACAACTCTCGCCGACCGGAAACTTAATTCCCGGATGCGGTTGTGCGGGGGGATCTCACCGGAAGCTCGATAAACGAGCACATCCGCTACCGTCGCCCGCGCCGCAAAATTTGGCACCGCGAGCGCTCGCAGCTCGCTTCCGGCCCCCGCCCCCCGCAACCCGATCGCCTGCGAAAATAGCGGCCGACCGCTCCGTGTACGCGGTTCATTCAGTATGGCCGCCTTCCATTCATAAAAAGGCGAGGCGCGCGCGGAGAGACGCGCGGTGGCGGGACGCGGGTCTCCGCCGGCCCGCGCCCGCACCCGACGCCAGTGCGGAATGTGCCAGCGAACGGAACGGTCGTTTCGTCGGAGCGTAGCGCTAGCGCTCCCGGTTTTCCACTAAAATGTGTATAAGAATAAGTGCAGTGAATCCGCACGAGTTCGGAACGGTCACGAGAATCGTCGTCGTCGAGATCGGGAGTAGAAATCAACGAAGAACTTCACCGAGGAAGTGAGTAGCGGCCATATTGCAGTGATAACCGCGCGGCGGGCGGACGAGAATCGAGGCCGGTGCGTGGGCCGCACCCCGCCCGCGCCAGGTGCCGCTCCGGGTCGCGCCGGTCTCGCGAGCCTTCCCGTGGATTCGCGCGCCCGAAATTCGGTGGTTCCGCCGTATTCCGAGTGTGTGTGCGCGTGCCGGCACGGGCCCGGGCGACTTCGGTGCGGCACCCGCTGGAGCGCAGTGTAGTGTGTGGGGCCAGTCGGCCCGAGTGCCCTTGTGTAGCGTGTAGCGATGTGCGTAGGAGACGGGTGACCGTGGAACGTCCGCCTCGTAAGTACCACCCGGTCGCCGGACGGGCTCTCGCCCACCGGCTCCGGCCCGCGGCGAAACGTCCAATCCCGCCGGATCGAACTGGCTAGGGTTTATGGTTCGCGAACGCGATGAATGTAGAAACCGGTGAATAGGCAGCGAATGGAGCTAGCATGAATGAGGAGCGGCGTCGGCGCGGCCGGCAGCGCGCCGCACACGTGAGGCGTCGCGTTGACATAACTACTCCGCAGAATCTTTTACACAGTCTGCCTGTATTCGCGACACTCACAGCCATCTCACAACGCTATTGACGATCTAATTATTTCCGTATCTTGTAATTTACGTAATGATGAATTAGGTTAGGAAGGACGGAGAACGTGTCGTGTCTGAATAAATGTTTCGTAACGATGTACCTAGCTTATTCCACTCAATTTAACAAATATCAAAAAAATGTACATACGAACGCGTAATCACATTCAACTGAATATATTATTATAGCAACAGCGAGCGTTTTCGACAATAAAACGATAACTGAACGCAGATAAAGAATATTTAAAATTGTAAACAATACGTACCATATCTTTTAAACGAATTCTACAGATTCATTTTGATGAAAATGAATGAATGAAGCGACTTACAATGAATGAATGGTGTTCCCACAGGTAGATATACGAGTACGCCCACACTACGTATTTTTCTTTGACCTTCCTATATTGTTATAAATAATGACTAAACATCGAGAGCTATAGAAAACTAAGCAATAGTCTACAGGTATCACTTTCAAATAAATAATACGACAATGTTGACAAACTACCACAGTAAAAATCGCTTTTCAGTCAACAATAATATATGGCAGTATTAATTCAATTTGAATGTAAAACTATTTAAAATAAACGTGAACTCACAAAACATTATTATTGTGAAAAGATAGGAAATAGTCAAACAATTACTTTTTGTTAAAGTACAACGGGTATAGAAATATTTTCCACCGAAATCATCAAAGCTAAAATAGACAAGACGACTACGACTTCCATCCGATAGGCACTTTACATAAGAAACGACCTCATAAATCCACCGAAAAAGCAATAAAAAGTAATCATGTATCGACTAGCGGCGATTGGTCAAATTTTCTCTATATTAATATTCATAACATTCCGAATTGAATGTCACCCGTATACGGTCCGGTACTTTCGTGATATCGTACATTTCCGATTTCCTCTTGTATCTTATCACTGGCTTCTTTGCCAAATAAACATACATCTTAGCTGGACTGGTTAAACGGAATATTTAAATACACTGAATGACTGTGTAAAATACACTGGCTGGAAAAGTATTATCCTGTAGCCGTTAAATGTAAAAAAACAAAAGCACATCATTATAAATAGTAGCTATCACATATGTGTATATCGTGGCTCCAGCATGTTGATATTAATAAATGTTTATTCAATAGTCATTTCTTGATAGCTCGAAATAGCTGTTAGTACGAGTAGAATATTCAGTGTCGATCAATATGGCGTTTTAACTAACCATCAAATCGCAAAACAATATTTATTGCTGCGACTACAACAGAATTCTTTATGTTAACAATGACTATATAATTATTGGACTAATACGATTCAACATTTATGTATAGAAACCCAACCCTTAAGTTCTAGAATTTTGTATGCAGAAAAATTGGTTTTCGTAAGATACCAAATGCAATTCTAATGCATACTCAATAAGCTTTAAATATTATCATGGTATTTTTTTTAATTAATTTCCATATAGGCTGTAGATTCCTTGATTCGTTTCAATGTTTTTTTATCTTCTTTAGCTAATTGACAGAAATACAAGTAATTCATAATAGTTCATACTTTCAATCATGAATCGAAATGGCCAATGACGTGACAGCAACTCTCATGCTTCGTAATTGTTATTAATTCAAACAGCATGTGTTTGCAATTGACGAATTCTGACAAAAATAGTGTCAACCACAGATTTCCTTTTGGTTCACTCGGTTGTGTGTGTGTGTGGACGGACCGTCCACACACACGTTACACACTACATTCACAAATTCCCTATAGCGAATTTTTTATTCCATGTATGTATACTTCGTTACCACACAAATGGATATATTACAAATCACTATGTTAACATTATGTGTTATATAAATTCCTATTTCCTGAACCACTATACCTATGGTTGCCCGTTTCCGTACACTAATCGTACTGAACTTAAATCGTATCTTCTAAAAATTCGTATTAATTTATGTTATGTTCATTGAATAAAAGCTCATGAAATATCATGAAAGCCAACCTAAATTAAATTTGCATGTGCTGTGAACGAAAATTATAAGAAAAATATGAGAAAATTCTCATCTCAATCTCGTCCTTTAAAAAAACATTTGATAAGTTTTGTCCATGTATTGACCTCTGCTTTACTAAGAATACATACTACTTTCTTAGCCTCGAACTACTAAATCAACTTTTAAAGCAAGTATAGGTAACTTTTGGCGTTTGGAAATCTGCGTTTTTTAAAGCATATTTTAAAGTCCTTTTAAGTGTGCAAATGTAAACATTTGCTTCTGAACAAACGCGCGTTTTCGTCCTATATAACTACCTATATAAGATAAAGGTTAAAGGTTAGCGTTTTCGTAATTCTTAAAACGCACTGAATCAAAACGCTTATTTTGAAACACCAAATATGTAGTACCTCTTTAAGTAAAATACTCGTAAGGTTTATGCTCAGTATCTGAATGGTCAAGTCAGTCGCGTCTGCCTCTCAAATGAATAACCGTGTGCCCGCGTAATATTCATTATATAACTACGTAATATTCATTCATTTTAAATATGAAAACAAATAT
>DWME01001874.1:0-22824 GCA_018244795.1 Parelbella ahira ahira
CAGCCTACTCCCGTCCACTGCTGGACACAGGCCTCGCCAATGGCACGCCACCGAGCTCGATCTTCGGCTCTTCGCATCCGACCACTGCCAGCCACTTTGCGTACATCGTCACTCCACCTAGCTGGAGGGCGTCCTACGCTACGTTTTTAATTCTTTTATTTACTTGTAATATCATATCGCTACCATCTTCACATATCCCCGATGCACATTACCGGTGAATGAATCATTGCAACACATACCTCGGCACACTAACGTCTGTTCAGAGTTCCATGCATGCCGTAACTACTCGGGTTTCCTTTTTGGCTTTAAAATGTGAATATTTACAGGCGAACCCGGCGGTACAGTCGGCTGTGAGAACGGTGAGTGCTACAGAGTTCCGTCTGTACATATTACACTTTGGACCTGTCCATATCGGTCGCTATTCACCGCTTGGTGGAACATACTTTGTCTTAGACGATAGTGAAATGTATCTCATATGTATGTTATGTACTAACTAAAATTGTTTTTGTGTCACCTCGATAGAGTAGTTGTTG
The DNA here is from genome assembly GCA_018244795.1 of Parelbella ahira ahira. Taxonomy (NCBI): domain Eukaryota; kingdom Metazoa; phylum Arthropoda; class Insecta; order Lepidoptera; family Hesperiidae; genus Parelbella; species Parelbella ahira. The sequence continues at coordinate 534 of DWME01001874.1, forward strand.
TATGGCTATTTTGTTTTATCTATCGTTTTATATACGTACCTATATATGTTTGTATGGTTTTTGAATTGGTAGCACTGTATGGATAGTCTTAGGCCACTATCGAAGCTCTGACATTGTTCAATTCATTCGAATATATTTATATGTATCTAAATCTTTAGTAATTAATCCGTACTGTCAGCCGACGATCTAATACGAGTTATATTGAAATTTAATATTGTCATCGCATAACTGTTTCAAGTATCATTTGAAATCGATCACAAATTAATTAGCCGCTCTGACCAACCAAATCGGGATAACCTCGATGTCGTTTTCTACATTATGCATAGAAGTGACCCCTAGTTCCAATTTTTTATGTGGGCGTCCTTGAAATTTTGTTGTTCATTTTAAAGGGCAATTATCCAATGCGTGATACAGCTGGTCACCCGGTCTCGGTGATGAATGATAAAAGGGTTGTTGATGATGATGATTATATATTGAAGGGCTGAATAGTGTCTCTTTATGATCATTTCTTACTGAAGCTGGATTATGTCAGCGGTCAGTAGTGCGATACTTGTTGGGTGAAGCCAAGCAACTTATTACTGCAAACATTGAAGTGGTCATTGTATATTTTACAAGAAAACTCTGCGAGTAGACCAAATCACAACCTATCCTATTTAAAACTTTCTGCATGTTTTCCTTTTAGATCTAGCATGCGACGGTTAGAAAATAGTATTAGCGAAACAACAGCCATATACATTTAAATATTCATTTAGTATCCTTATCGATTTACTATATTTAGTGGTTAAATTGGCGTCTAAGTATTATATTACGCTTAACACTACGCTATCCCAATAGATCCGTTAAGCGTGTCCCACCTCCCCGGGCATCCGTAGACAGTAGTTGGACGTTGTACGTTCATGTATGTGTAACACAAAGTATGTACATTCCACAAAGTAGCGGATATCGATGGACATCAAAATTGTTGTGGAAATTGTTACGCACAGGGTTTCAGTAGCCACGAACACGACCGAGCGGTATTTATTGCATGCAGCTGCATATTGTAACGGTGCTACGGTCACACTTGGGGCCGAAAGGGCAAAACACGGTCGATTTCACCGGGCAACATTGAACGTAGTAATTCATTTAATAACTTATAATATAGCCGAGTACTGGCTGTTTATATTTTCAGTAATTGTTATATTATATAATTATTCATTAAAAATGCAACGTCACGCCTGTAATACCCGAAGGGGTGAAACGCGGGAGTGTAGTACACTCCCACGTTGCACCAGTTACGTTTAAGTCCCATGGAATAGATGGTGAGCCTATTGCCATTCTATTATTCATTTCATTGGTAAAAATACAGAAATAAATTATTATCAGTAGTGTGGCAAAGTGGTAATTGTTATATTGACAGTACATAATAGGTATATTTAAGATTTCCATTTGAAAAAATCGTAGTACAATCATAATATCGTCCTTTAGTTACTTACTCTTAAATCAATAGAGCGCGTTTAAACTAACACGAAACACTAAATACAATGGCATGTGGTTAGATTTACGATCATGTCTTTGTAAGTAAAATACATTCTTGCCTAACGGGTCCATCGAAACTTATGAAAAAAAAATGGGAATCAAGTATTTCTGTTATCACTTAAATCTTATAATGTTCGACGATACTCATCTTTTTATTTAACAGCACATACATTCAAAAATAAATAAATATATATATATTACGAACACCATTATGTGGGCGTGTGTGTGTATGTATGTGTATATGCACCCGCACACACATAATGGTGTTCGTCTCTGTATCCTGTAATGATATCAATTATTATTATATATTTCTATAATACTCTCTCTCTCTCTCAAGCATGTTGTTTACGACTTCAGTTGTTTTCTATAGTCACACCGTGAGTTCAGTTTGAAATCGAGTTTCGGGTTGCGCATGCCAATAAGCCAATTGATTATGTTTCACTGTCGCTTCTTATTCGTTTTCAAGGATAAAGAAAATAAAAAAAAAATCTTTTTTCGAACAGCTATTCTTCGTTAACCACCAATTTTGAGTTTCGAATAGCCCGCACGGATTAATGTTGGTATTATTTTTTTAATGTGCACATTTAATACGTACTATTTTTCCATCGCGATAATTACATGCGAATGAGTTCTTTAGAATGACAGATAATTTACGTTTGTATTATGTACCGGACTGGCTCGCGATGTCTTCTCGTATGTAATACTTATAAACGAACAGTAAAGTAGAGAGCGGCAACTGTGTGTGGGTTGTCTTTAAAATACTCTTAGACGTCCAGACGCGGCGGTAGGTGACCTAGGACTGGATTAGAAAGTCATCGACAAAAGCAAAATATACGAAGATTACTTTTTTTGTTTCCACGCCTTGGTGTCAACTGGCACTGCATCTTTCTATGCACAATTAGTATGCACAGATATTTTGTAGAGCGGTGTAAAGTAAGAAACATTCGGGCCTTGGACGAGTGTGGAGTAAATTGTTATGGAAAACATATAATAGTTATTGCTTGATTATTTATTTAATGAACAATCATAGTCTTATGTTACTGTGACAATATGGCTGATCAGGGAACGTAAAGTTATATATAGATACACATATAAAATATGATATGTATAATTATATTGGGAAATTATATTTTTAACAACGTACAAGTTATTTTTGTACATTTTATGTACATATTTGTATTGTTGTATAGTTTTAACACTTTATAGTTGACTGGCGATCGGATAATTACGTATGTGTGTTATATATTTGTTTGTCCGTTAACGAATCCGGTACATATTACGAGCGTTTTGTTAACAATTGTATGTATAATATATGTATGTATATTTTTAAATTAATTTTTCATTCCAATGAAGGTCCGGCAAGGTGGTAAAAATGTGAAATCCGCCGTGAAAGGCTTGAAGAACAAAATACCGAAAGCCGGATCGAGGCCGTCGTCTATCAACACTACGGATGACAGCAGGTAATTATATTGTCAACGGCTGCTAACACATTTTGGGCACCACATTATCATTGGGCATATTAATAGCAAAAATGTCTAGGGCGTGTGAAGTCAGCCAATTCGCATTTGGCCAACTTAACTCTCTCATTATGAAAAAAGGCCCGTCTTCCAACAGCGGCATGATAAAAGGGTCAAAAAATATATAAATAGCGATGAGATGAAAATGTCACACAGATCTGAATGTTTAATAATAAGCACGGGACGCCGGGCAGATGTGAAACATCGAAATTATTTTGTACAAATCAAATGCATAACAAGAACAGATTACGACAGGAACTAAATGTGGATCAATGATAAAATAAAACATCACGTTTTTTCCAGAAAATGATTGTTTATATAATAAACATTTATTTTCTTTAAAAACAAAAATAAAAATTTCTAAAATATATTTCAAATTGCGACAACTCAATTCTTCTGACTTCGTTAAAATGCGCGTTAAAGATATTTTACAGAGTAAAGATGTTTTTTAAACATAGGCGAAGATGTGTGTAAAAGATATGTTACAGGGCGAAGATGTGTGTAAAAGATATGTTACAGGGCAAAGATGTGTGTAAAAGATATGTTACAGGGAGACGATGTATGTAAAAGATGTTACAGGGCGAAGATGTGTGTAAAAGATATGTTACAGGGTTAAGATATGTGTTAGAGATATAGCTTGTTTTCATTGCATATTTTTGTGTTCTTTATGAAATAAAATACTTATATTAATAAATGTAATAAAATTAAAAAAGAATCATCACAATGCAGTCAGCACAAAAATCTCGTATGGTATTTTTGGACAATCAGCACGTTCATGTCACGTTTTAATATTATAATGCTCTCAGACAACTAATATTACTTGTTGCGAATATGTACTTCATATATCAGTCTTATATCCTTCAATATTGCTCGTTTCCCGGAACAGTTAATGTTATTGCCCTCGGAAAGATTGACCGTAAAGCATTAATTTTTCATTTTGGACACATGGTAAGACTGTTATTTTGTTCATTTCGTTCATGTCTATAGCCGAGTAATGTCCTATTGTGCGAAAGTGTGAACATTTTGATATTGTTTCATAATACACTTGTATCCATATATGTAGATGTACATGTGTTGTACAATTCTTAGTGTCAAGAAGACTTGCCGGGGCATACTGGGATGTGGTGACGAGATTTTCAATATATGTATGTAGTTCTGAAGCGGTCACAGATTATTCGTTAATGATGCTATCGCGGACGATCTATTCTTGGAGGTGTGAGAGTTAATAAAATGTTTTGCAGTGTCTCGCTAAGCAGATATCAATCAAATAAAAATTCCGTTTGTAAGTCACAGTAAAGACAGTTAATGATAATATTTGGGCGAACTCACATCTACAAGTGCAAGGGGCGTCCACACCACACAAGAGGGCTTATTTTGTTTTTCAATTTGGCCTTTCAAAATTGGCCGCTGTGCATAGCGAAAGTATGTGGTTAAAGACTGTCATCGTTTTTATTTCGCTTTATTTATAGTCAATATTTTATGTGTTAAAAGGTATTTTTAAAGGCTGCTAAATATTGTTACTACATTTCACTACTCATAACAATAGTTTTCTAGTTTGATCGCGCATTGAAAAAAATCAAACATTGTACACTCAGATTGTACGACAGGTTCTCGTGCGGGTCCGCGACGCCGGTCTCGTCGGACTCGTCGTCGGAGTCGTCGCCGGCGCACGACGGGCCTCCCCGCGAGCCGCCGCCCGCGGTGCCGCTCGACCTGCTCACGGAAATGGAGTTCCTCTTCGCCAACAGGGCCCAGCGCCGCGACAGCTTCCCCAACACCACGCTCAACTCGGATATAAGCCTGCCGGATAAAGCCGTAAGTGATTTTCACCATTCAACCGGCATCCATTATTGTCTTATCATTTTATGTAGCAAGTTCGTTAGCTGCTCGTTTTCTATCGTCCTGCTTTTAGTGTATTGTAACTTTCGACACTTAATCTTGTCCGACTCTTCAGTACTATATAGCGTAGTGTAGTGTGGGTACGTTGAGGCTGTAAATGTATATAATTTCCAATTGTATCTAATAGAAGTTGATCATAAAATATGTTTTATAAAGTGGTTTTGCAATGCGACATGAGTATGTCCAATTTTTTATTACATCAATATAATATTATATTGGTCAATTTTAAGACGGTCGGTTGTGATATATTAAAAATTCGATGTGTCAAAAGTTATAATAGATGCGGTAAGAATGCATTTATATGTATTTGCTTCACATACATTTTTGTAAAATTGACAAATTCATCAAGTGGTTTACATAATGAAATTATAAGCATCCAACCCTACATCGATCAGATCATGAGACGTTTATTTATTTACGCTTTATTTGTACATCGAGCTTTCATACACTGGTACTGTAATTAGCATTTTACAATAAGTTCTATGTTGTACATGAATGCGCTCGCATGTACGCTCCTAGGAGCACCGTGGCACATTATCAAATTTTATTTTGCAGAAAACACTGTCACCAAGTCTCCCACCCCGGTTACCGGAACGTCCCACTGTCCCACTCCGTTACCCAATAATTTCCACGAGGCAACTAGTCGATTTGTCCGATGCGCCGACGCCGCCGCCGCGCACTACCACGTCGCCCTCGGCGCATTTCATAAGTAACATCACAAAGAATGACTCCAACTCCGCCACTGACTTCCACACGAGCACCATCAGGTTCACTGAGGGCAGCGACAAGGCCAAACTAAAACTGACCATGTCGACGAATCAGAGGAAGCCGCAAACGAATGTGCACGCTCCGTGCAACGGAAGCGCGCCCAAGCTACCGGCGCCCTCTGTTGTCAGTAGGCCGAGTCAAGACGGGGGTAGGCCGCGGCCCGTGGCCCGCCCCGCCCTCCACGTACCTCAGGCCAAGGGGAGAGCTCAAGAGGTAATTGTGATATGCGCATTTGTAATTATATCGATGTTGTACCTTTTCATCAAAGACAAACTGTTTGCATACGTACCCTGAGCGACGAGAGTGGAGTTCGTTTGGCACTAACACGCAGTAATTGGTTTAATATGAGTTACAAAGTAACATGTATTTATCGAAACATTGATAGTGGATACTTAATTTATTGTTATCGATTATGAATTAATATATTTGTAACATTTGCAAGGTTGTCCCTTTATTCCCTTGGGTGTAGCCTGTATCTCCCTATCGGTTAAACATTACAACGATTGAATAAACAGTGCCTCATCGCAACTTGAACATGCTTGTAGCGTACCTACTTAAATTTCAACAAAATATCAAGCATCTGTTAGGAAATATTTATATTTCATTAACAGTAAGGTACACCAGCGTATTAATCATATCGACCCTTGATATAATTGAACACGATTTATTTCGTTAACGTCACGAAAACGTCTCGGGGAGCGCCCGCTAAAGCTGGTGTAATTATTTTTTTAATAACTCCTTTGATTAATGAGACTCCGACGTTTTTGTACATTCAGACGATCTTGCTTCTATCTAAACGCTTATAATATCTTTATTCTTAATCACCCGCATGTGTGTATGGAACGTGGAATGTTGTGTGTGTGTTGTCACATTTGTTCATGTAGTGTTCACCAGTTGTTTGTTTGTTTCGTGTTTTCGTACTTGCCTGATGTTATTTTAAACGATGGAAAATTGTTTTGCAATGTATTATTTAAATGATGATTCATTCTTTATTTATATGATCCCACTCTTCATACTAGTTTCACATTCCAAGTAAATGCAATCTTCGATGAAGTGAATTTTAAACGAAGTTTTAGTGAATACATTATATACCTACGATGGAAACTAGAGTCTAGTGAGTATTTCGATTTAAGGTAAAAGAAAGCTTTATGCCAATGTTAGACAGATCGGCGTAAAACTGTCTCATAATATTTGCTTAGCAATTCGTTATGTTCCCACGAGTTTTTGTACGCGTTTTGGTCTGTCACCCAACCAGATCTGACCGAAACTACATATCTACTTCACTAGCCGTACAATCGTGTGATAAAGTGTTATAACATTGATTTTGAATTGTACTACAAAACGAAGTACATACGCCAATAAAATTGTTCGATTAAATCGTAACTAGAACTTCAACAAATAATACTAAAATAATGCAATATTTGGCTGTGCTAGTAACAACGCATACATTATCAATTTAGTGAATTAGTTTTTTTACTAACTAAACGATCGTGAATTGTGTACAAACAAGCGTTTAAAATGTTACGAGCTGTCTAACTAATAACAAAGCTAACATATAATTAACATGGTCGTGTATTATAGAACATACATAGTATGTACGCGTCAGTAACTCTTGAAAGTAAAAAAAAATATATTTTTGTATAATTTTCTACAAAACTTTATTACACAACATAAATATAAATATATGAATTAATAGAGTTACGTAGGCGTACCGCTCTAATAAACATTAGTTTTGGCGAAAATTCCATTACACTATCGCCGGTGAGATTATTTTTATGTACATATTGAGAGATCATTGAGGAGATACGAATCAGCGCTGTCGCCTCTCAAGAATTAATAATTAATGAGTTCAGCTTCTTTATATTTATCTGTTTTCGATAAGCTATGAAAGAAGACGTAGGTTTCAATATAAAAATTATAAGAACGAAGTTCTCGAATATAATTCGTCGAATATTTCCAAGTTGTTGAACAAAAATAACATTGGATCTGTTTGGTTATAAGAAACTTTTTATAGAAACTCCTATTATTCATATTATGATTTTAAATAAAGCCTCAAAACATGAGTGTGAGTGCTATTACAGAATTAGTCTTTTGAAACTTATTTGGGTGGGTGTATTCTACGAGCTCTCTGTAATTACGACTATTAAAACTTTCGGGTCGATGTTAAGAGGTACGGCTTAGACCTCGGAATAGTATTTACATACCTCGGCAAATATCAACACTACGCTATTTACTAGATGTAGGTATTTATAATTGTCCGTTTAAGATATTACGTTGAAAATATTATTGTGTCTCTATACAAAATTATATCTGTAACTTTCACTATTTCGAAGTTCGTTTTGATAAGTATTACTGGGAAAAATATAAATTATATAGCCGATAATAGGAACGCATAACATAGATATTTATTCAAAAGAAATATGCAGCGTTTAAATGACGCGTTGCGTAACATCTTATATCTTGATTAAATCTTGCTCAGTATATTACCGCGAGTCAGTGACGACGTATGCAGACGAAACGTTGACTTATATTGTATTTGCTGTCACTGAATATATGACCTAGACAGGTATAAGTCAGACATTATATTGATGAATAATAATTGTACGAAAAAAATAATTGTATCAACAGTGATCACGGGAGAAGGACGTCCAATCTGTAGGATTAGATATATTTGCCATTCGGTGCTCTCTGCTTAGCCCGTAAGGGACCTGGCATGAGGATATAATAATAAATAATGAATTGTGACTACACTTTATATATACGTAGTAAATGTTAACACTCGTTATTCATGCACATGCAGAGAATTTTATTAATATTTATACTCAATCATAACTAACGCATTAGGAATAGAGTGGAAGTGAGTAGCGAAAACGACGACGTGGCATACATATGTCTCACATGTCGTCTATTCTACCATCTTTTACAGAACGATACTAGTATGAACCGGTTAGTGCAGTAATAAATGATATCCAGGGAAACATGGACTTCTGTTTAAGTTTAAATTAAAAAAAAAATATTAAATACAAAATTCAATTTACCAATTTGATATGTGATAATAAACCTATTATATATGCATTTTTACCTAAAGTATTCTTCTTTTTCTTTTTTTTTATTTATTTCTTTCAAAATGAAGATCTCATTATAATAGTAGAATAACATTAATAAAACGACTGGGGAACTTACATCTGAAGATGATAATATCTAAGGACGATTGATACTTTAAGATCTGATGATATGAAAGCTGATGTCGATATTAATTTAGTAAGTAGGATTTTAAAACCCTGAAACCGTGATATATTTTTTATTTAAAAAAATGTCCGTCTCTCAAGCGGGTTTCGAAACGTAATTATTCACACGTCAGAGCTGTCATGCTTTCCTTATTTTGGGTATGTTTCTTGGACATAGTATTTTGAAAACTAGTTACGTAGCGAATTTTTTGTATTTTAATTCGATTCGGTAAGTCATAGATGACGCAAAATGATATACCGTGCACGTAAAAAAACATATTTGTATGTGCGTGTAATACCTATTCTGCTTAATTTTGTGATATTTTCACATATAGCGGTTTATATTGTTTTGAAATGTACCCACTTACTCAATATAGATAGGTTATTCAGAACACTTTAATAATGTATCAAGAAAGTTTGATCGATATCCAATAAGTCCGATGATAATCGAGTTTGTCAGAATCTTTTCCACCTTGTACCGTTATCAGTAGGCAACGGTGAGAAATATCTACAAAATCACAAGATTTACTAACTAAAACTTAAAATTATATATATACATATGTATATATGATACTGATTAAAGTAGATTTTAAAATACAAGTGGGTCATGTTCGTTAAAACGCATATAATATACGTCTATAAAGTGCGACTCGAGACCGTCTAGTGTCTGTGTCAGTTTAAGGAAAATATGTTAGGGACTTGAGCATCGTTCGATTCAGCTCAGCTCAATTTGCCAGGATACTAAGCTCCATTTATCGCAACACCACAGGGACCGTGTCCAATGCGACGTCAATTTGAAAGAGTTCGTTCTTTCGTGTAAGCTCGGTGATATACAATTACCCCAGGAAATTGTTTTGCGACTTGGCCACACGAGTATTAGTAATTTAAACTTCAACTATGCGTACCAAATATTCTACGGTTGGTGTGTCAACCGATGTACACAATAAGACAGCTCTATAACATAATAATAACACAGAATTTAATGATATTTTTTTTTATTGTCTCAAAATTTTTGCATGGAGTAGCTTGTTTACCAGCAGTGGATATGAAGCATTGATGTTGAGGCATAAAAAGTACTAGAGATGTAGAAATACGAGCAAGAAAGTTAGAAAAAATTAAGACGAGCGGATGCCGTCAATAAGTAACATTTTTCGTTATTTATTAACATTATGACATGAATCTCATATCACCCGTCGTCTCGTTTCAAAGCTGAGCTGAAATACATCAAACAGTTAAGACAACCCAGTGTACGAAAACAAGTGCCGAAAGAGAACACGGCCAAAGTAATATATAAAATTGTACATTTCTGTAAATGTACAGATTAGTAACATAACACCATCATCAACTCACGCCTTCAATTGTATCGATGTAAAGTTTATTTGCGAGAAAAATAAATTAGAAAGAGCGAAATAATGTTCTAGATTACGCAACACGTTAAAGTTACAATTTTATCGCAAACAATTGCATTTGCGAAGAACATTATGTAATATATTTTTCCGTTTTACAAGAAGCTCAAGAAGAGACGCTTGCCGTTGATAAGGCTAAGCGGGCACAAAGGTAGTTGAAATATCGTTCTAATTATCTCTGTAAAGTGCACGTTTATAATTACACAGCTCGTGTTATCATACAAAGGGGTGTATTAAAAATTAATGGTCGGTGTATTAAAGACGGGTTAACTCCCTATATTACGCTATACGGAGTTCATAAATTGAAAAGCTGCAAGTACGGTAAAAGTTTCCCGTCCGATCACTTGCGAGTAATTGAATTTTCTATTATAATACGCGGCACTGCGTAGGATTTGCAGTAATAAGTATTCAGTAATAGCTATTGTCTATATATTTCTTATGAGCGTAGATTGAAATGTATACGTTTTGTAAAGCATTGTCATTGCGATTCTTATATGATAGTTTTGTGTCTACTTAAGGTAATTTAACAATCGTTGCGGCTGTGATATAATTTTATTCTAATGCATAATATAGTTTGGAATTGTAGTTAAATTTATTTCAGCCCTACGATTGATTGGGATAAGCAAGTAGTCGAATTCGAAATGCAACAATAATCTATTACGCTCGGTTGTATCCAAATTGGAGTTAGTGGCGTGGCTGCGAGGACAACCTTAATATTATTTTGGATAACTTCGTTAAATATGCATACTTTTGTTTGGCTAATATTGTGCGAGATTTTCGCTCGCTAATATTAAAAATATTGTTGTTAATTGTTTGAATATAGCGTTTCTATAAATCGCATTGTGATATAAGATTTCGAGTAGTAAATAAAAGAATAGTTTGTTTATGAACTACGAATACAATTTAATTTTATTAACTTCCGACCCTTTTCATTCCTTTGCTGGAATACGGGTCGCCTCATAATGAGACTATGAATATACACTTTCAAATTAAGTGACTAGAGAGCTACTTTCATTCGCAAACTCTCACATTCAATAAACAAATAGAGTAAAATTACATTAATATAAGTGAGAAATGTATTTTATTGAATACAAAATCATTATACGCTTCTCAAATTGTCTATTGTTTACTGTTTATTGATTGATAATGAAAAGTACAAACGTTATGCAAACGATATTGCTTCCCTGATTTTGATGTGGGAATATTTAAACCTTTAGTACTGTCGTTCAAAGCAAACAAGTCATTTTATTACATTTAAAAAATCTTGATAACTTCTGTGATGTCTTGTTAAACATATTTAGTTATCAGTAAGTTTTACTCGTATTATGTGCCCTAAACGCTTATATTTTCTACTGATATTTTGTAGAGAACACTGTTGTCCGTGGGTGTTTATTAATATAGGTTATTATATTAGGCGGCTACGATATTAAAATATAATATTTATGTTTAACTAAAAATAAAGTATATTTTTTCAAGTGAGGCTTTCATTTTCCATTCCGCGTTTATATAGAATCTTATTACATTGAGTCTAAATATTTACATATGTCGGTACGTTGAGCGCGGTTGTATGTTATAAATAAAAAGGTATGTGTTTAAGACAGAAGAAAAGCCTAAGCACAGAGTAAACATTATGTAATAATCCATTAGTATCGTTAGAGTATGCAATAAGAGCCTTACGTAACATTAATTTGCCGGGTGAAAAGTCTACCTGTGCTAATGTTTGTATGTTATAATTTATAAGAACCTCGGCAAAGGTTGATGTTGAAACAGTCCAGGAGTTCAAATACAGAAAGGTCGAGGTCGTCAATACTATAAGGCGAAGGTTACGACCGTTGAACTCTACAATTGACATTAACCGCTCCTTGTAACGCTGTCTGCAACCGCGTACCTTTTACACACGTGAAGGATTTAAAAAGAATAATGTTCCATTTTTAAAAACAAATCATAATCGATTGTTCGAAACAAATGACATTCGATATTTAAATTTTCGATTGCGCAAAAAGTTATTTATTTTTGGACACGCTGATTTTTCTTTCCCGATTGTCATATCATGTAAGTAATATAGTTGCTTGTATGTACATATTACCTAGTGTAAACTAGTTTTCTTTCTTATATACATATTATTTAGATGTACATAAACGTGCACCGTGTAATTGTATTTAAACTTTTGTTGTGATGTGCATGTAGTCTTAATTATGTAACGTAGATGTATAGTTTGTGCGTTTTGATAGTGATAAACTCGATTCGTTCATAATTGTTGAATGTATTGATGGTAACGATTGGAAATGCCTCTAAATGTTGTAGGTTGTCAGGCATGAATATCGTCATAAGGCCTGACAATTATCTACACCTTTGCAATTTGGAGATTTGAAAAAAAAATGGAAGTGATATAACGTTATTCAATTAGCAGTTGATTAATTACGCTAAATAAAATGTCTGTGCGCCGTCTGAGATATTTCTTTTTGTCGACGAGCTAGCTTCAGAGCAATTATCGTTGCGAGTGTTGAACCCCGATACTCTGAAATACCGACTCTGAAATACCGAGATTCGTCCTCTCTGATTAGTTATTTCTGTTTGTATTTGGCTTTTTCTATAACTAACATAAAAAAATATTTTTCGACATACTTGATATTATTATTAACTATGTGCATCGCTCCATACAACTGATTGAGTCTGTATGAAATGTTCACAGGAATAGTAAAATTTAACTTTCTTAACAGTTTCTTTAACATTGTAATAGGCGATTTTTTTGGTTACATTTATTTTGTGATATCATTATTATGATCAATCGGAAAAAAATCCATTTGTATATAAGATATGATTGTGTACTTAAAAAATACTATTTCTGTAAAAGTACTGCAATCAGCTGCTACATACGAGTATATCACGACTCATGGGCGTATACATATTTGTGTGATATGTCAGTTTGTTCTGGATTCATTTCTTGGCTAGTTTTTAATAAAATTTTATACGCTTGTTCATCAATCTTTCAATCAAAAAATAATCACCCTTTCCAGTATTCTTCAAATGCCTTAAACTCTTTCAGATTCGAAATTTACATTTGTGCATTGTGATTGTTTCTCCCTCATTTCGACTAATTGAACTATTTTCCGTTTTTTTATATCTTCGAAGTTCCCAAAAATAATACCCGGTGTATAATATATAAATTTAAAAAGTACAAACGTTGAATGGTCATAAAAAAATCGACCGAATACTACATCGAATCGAAAAAAATCGGTCTTACCCTCAACTGACGTCTAAAGATTTCGTAACTAAAAAATCCAAGCAAAAATCAACTAGGAGGCAAGTATAGGTTAAATCCGATGTGGGTTTAATTTTCAAATTGCCTGCGGTTCCAAATTCAAATATACACACGTTGAAAAACAAAATACTAAACCTGAACGTTTTTTCTACGATAAATCATATTCACATCAAGTTAATAATTTGTCCTTATGTAACTATTTAATCGATCGTTATAGGTTGTCTATCGTTACCGAACCTAGTGTATATTTTTTGGAAAAACGAATTTGGTATTTTAATGGAAAGTCAAACGTAACTGATTTCCGTTTCGACTAGTTTTAACTGCATGATATAACGAAACTATTCAATATAGCTCGAAATGTTAACGTGTACTTTTATATCGATTCAGGCATTTTCCAATTCCGTCTATTACGTGTGTATTATACGTGTCATCTTAGATTGTTTGTGAATTATCACTTGTATGTTCTTGATATACTAATATTTTTAAGGCAATATTGTATGGTGTAACCCTGATCTCTGATTGTCTAACGTTTTCCACGGCCGACGAGGAGACATTTTTTTTTGTTTTCTAAGCTTTGCTTTCTTTGCTGAATGGGGATTTCTTCGGGTTATATGGAGATCTAGTGAAACTGGTCAAATGCAAGTCGTGACTTTTGCTGTTGGGTATATTCTCGTACCTAGTGTGTTAACAATTTAACTCGGCATGAATTTGTACATTCAACTTAGGCAACTGAGGCAACACTACTGTTATACGAAAAACAATAATTATATAACTAAATAATGTACAATATATACTCTAAATATGCTAGACTAAAATATTTTCTAATATTTTGCAAAACTTAAGCATTCAAGGTTTTATGATGGTCGTCTAAAATAACTATTGAAATATTTATGATTCGCACAGCTAAGACAGTTGCGTGGATGTGTTAACGTAACCACATATAAAGAGGGATTTCTACGTCACTCATTTTGTGTTTCATTTCGCTCCTGTGTTTTGTGGCACCTCACCTTTATCGTTAACCGCGGTTGCTCTTTTAGTGGCTAGTTTGCTCAACAACATTCACTGATTTGGATATTTCATGTTGTATGAATATATCATTCTATCCCAACATCATGTACAGCTCGACATTAAACTTGCTAGTGTGGCGTCACCGAAACTTATCGTTTTCCTTCGCTAGTATTGACATGATTTAGAGAGAAGTCTGCATAGTTTTAGTTTTGATATTTTTGATATACGAAATACATGGGTGCATTTTGAAAGTTGCGCACATGTTTGGTAATTAAACACTCATGTGAAATGTGATTAGCGAATTGTCGTACATTATCGGCAATAAGTTAAGTTGAACACGATTAAAGAAAATAGTTAAGAGTAATTTTCATTTTCGAGTTCTTAGGAGATAGAAATGAAACACCAAAATTCATAATAGCAGTCGCAAACTGAAAAAAAATGCTAACAAAATCTCGTTCGGAGTCAATCCTGATTGGACCTATTATACCGATAGATCACACTGGCTGAGAACAAACGAACTGGTCCGAATGAATGATAAATAAAATGATTCCAGCCATTTGGTAAATACGACACACTGATCGTGCAACTGCCGACTCGCATTTGACTTTTCCTCTTTCAGAAACTGAAACCTTTCCTTATCGGAGTAAGTGACACGGAAGTTTTTTAAACATTCGTTAGCGTACGCCGTCAGCTGTTACTATTATACAGTAAGTAATTTTTTTTTTCAATTCGATTATTTGCTGCCCTCGCGATCAGGACTATAATGTTTACAGCGTACCGACCCTCATCGATATTTAACAGGCTATTAGCAATGTGATACGTGAAACAAACGTACTTACATTTTTACATATTGTAAACGAACAGCTGTTCGATAATATACATCAAATAGATTTGAATATAACTTCAAAATTAGCAGTCATTTTGGGGCAGTGTGTTTGTGTTCATAGTATTTAACGTGTTCTCCATTATCAGCGATTCTCTTGTTATTAGTTTCATCTATACATTTTTTCATTTCTTAGTTTATAAGTAGACAGCGCGATGTTATTGAGCCGTTCTGCCGTGGGATGCGTTAAAAGTAATAGAGTCAGGGTTTTTACTGTTTTGTTTTTAATTTGAGCGTTTCTTTTCCAGTCTTGTGGCGGATCGGATCTCATTAACCTGAACGATTCGCCGACGGACCTCGAAGATTTCGATCCGCTCAAATGTCGGGATAAAAAAGAGAACGTGGAACAGATCAAGTCGTCCACGGATAGCGCTCTACTGCATGAGTACGGGTTAGATTTCAGTCAGTTCGGCTTATCAGATTTTCCAGCTAGCACGAGCGACGTCCCGGAGTCCACCTCTAACGTGCCCAAGGGCTGGACCACGTTCAATTAGACTGGCCAACGATCCGACAAGGGGCTCGAGGTGAAACCGTTATCTGTATAGTTCGCACATACGTCTAATATTTAACGCTTTGTATTTAGTACTAGGTTTAGAGCTATTTATTTTCTCCGTTACTAGGTTTATTTTGCGTTTTGTAAATAATGTTACATATCAGTGAATTGTAAAGTTTTGTTGTAATTTTTTTTTATTGATGTTTCATTATATCTGTATATTAGATTCCAAATCTGTAACGTTTAATAAGAAGACTTGGCTTTATGGAATTCCATAAAACTACATTTGTTATAGAACTAATTGTTTGTATATCAGTTGCATTTGAGACGGGGTCGTTTTGTGCTCTTGGGTTCTTCCGAATTTTCACGTATCTAATGTTTTTTGAGTACGCTTACATGAGGTATGTTTTTTCGTTCCTATGCTAATACAATGTTTTTTTTTATAAAATTATATTAATATATTTGACTGCCCCGTTATTCGAGCGGTAGCAAGCGCGACCGCCGATCGAGAGGTCCTGGGTTCAAATCCCGGGTCGGGTGCTATTGGATTTTTCTAATTTAGAATTTCCAGTAGTGACTCGGAGTCTGGATCCCGTGCCCGGTGTATGGCGATAGGCTCACCACCTACTCCATGGGACTTAAACGTCGCTGGTGAAACGGGGTGTGTAGTACGCCCATCTGCCTACCCCTTCGGGGATTACAGGCGTGATGTTACGTTTTTTCTTATTAATATATTATTTTTTTATGTTGGCAGAGATTTATTTCATACGTTTTAGATTTGATGTTATTGGTTTTTTTTTTTCAGCTACAATATCCTATATATCTCAGGGTACTCATAGAAAATATTTAAAACCGTGTAGCATTAAGTAAAAATGTGTGTGAAGTGATGCTTTCGCACAAAGCAATTGCGAAATTCCCTTACAACTACGCTGAAAATATTTTTGTGTAATAATAATTTAAAAAGTGGTCATAATATACATATTGTAGAGTACCTCTATATACGAGTATTAATAAATAGTTTATATGTTTTAATTCGAAAGTTTATAGTGTTGTAATTTAAAATGTACTGTAGATATCAGTAAAACGGTCACAAACGTCTATTAAGTTTTTGAAGCTGCTGAAATAGACTAAGTTATGTTTTTTTTTTTATGAAATTCACGAAAAGCAACGGTTCAGTACTTGGTAGTGCTACATTTTCTAATTCTGTTATCGTCGCTACGTAAGTTACATATAACTGTCATATTTTTGTTATTATCGTTAAATATATGATCTGTCAATAGGAAGTATGTGAGATTGCATCGATATAAGTTTTCTAATGCAACGACGGCGCCTTTCATACATGTATTCTTTTAAAATTGGAGACAAGTATATTTGATACGTGAGTATTTTTAAAATATTAGTATTTAGACGATTTCTATCCAATGTGAGCACAAATGTCTTAATCATTATAAACGGGATTGAAATAGGTTGATGAGTTTTTGATATTTGCAAATGTAACGATTAAGAGGTTTTTCCACACACACACATATTACATATACACCGACACTTTCTGTACTGTACCAGCTTACCAATGGTGTATTATCCTCTTTATTTTTAGTTTTCAATTTTCTTTTCCTACTCTTTCTTCTTTAGTTATAACTATTCTTTGTCTCGGTGGATGAGCAGGGTATCTGTAACACAGGTCTTGCGCCCAGTACAGAGCCCTTGCACTGGGCATTTGTATACGTATTTTTATGAATAAATATGTTTCATATTTTCATTTTCCTACAATTTCAAATTGTCATGATCAGTCTATAATAATAATAACGTTTAATTCGGCCATTGATCCATACATTTCCTGGTAGAGTGTTGGTAACAATTTTTTTTATATTTTTTCTATATAGTATTTATTTTTCCTTTAAAAGATGAACCTGTAATTGTGTTTATGGATTTCTTACACTTTTTATATATAGCTCAGTTCAAATTTTCGTATTTCCCGAGATTTAGATTCTTACGTTATAATGAATCAACGCTTCGTCATATTCTATTGTGGGATTTCATAAAGTTGAGAACAAAAAAAAATATTTTGCTTACTTGTAAATATTTATGCATTAAAAATCTTGCTGCTATTTCACTAGTAACCAGTACGTATTTAAAAGAATATTATGTATAGATATTACGTAATTACAAAGCTGTAAGCTGGGTCGCGCGTTGGAACTATGGTGGGTCTTATCACAAAGAAAATTTTACATGCCTCTGTCAATATATGATATCGACTTGTACACATTTAGTTATCCCAATGCTCAACGTATAGTTTCGCAGTCGAAAAACTATATATATGCATGAGCGTGTAAATATCGAATATTGTAATTCATATTGTATTTTATCGATTGCGAAATTTCCACTACATACTCGTGTACTAATGTGAAACATAGCTCAAAATGTATTCGTTCACATCCGTGTTTTCGTTTTGTCTGTTATAAAATCAAAGTACAATTAAATATTTGTAAGAAGAAAAAAAAGTATTTTATCAATATTTTTCCAATGCAATTTTTGTATAAATCTATTTTTATAGGGTGCTGGAGCGAAACGAATGTGTCGTTGTAACAGTTGTGATGTTGTAAGCGGTTCTGTAAGGCCGAAGGGAGCGGTAATGCGTAGTCGCAGTGGTAACTGATGATTTTTTTTTTACAGAACTCTAAAAGACAACGTAATATAATTTTAATAAACATTCAAATTGGTCGCTTCGTTGCGCGAATATATTAAGATTACACATTTTTATCTATTTCGAATTGTATATTGTCATTGATTTAAAGAAAAACGCGTCTATTTATAAAGCGATAGACAGCTGAATTCACGAAGTTATATATTACATGAAATACTTTAAATGATATACATAATGATATATATAATTCATTATGTATATGATGGGTTTTGTTGTCGAAATATTATGCCACAAGTTGTACTAGATATATAAATTATGTCGTCACATATTGTGGCGTCGATGTCTACGAACGTAACTACAAATGAAATTAAAACGTTATCAAATAGTACATGAAATGTTCAATACAATATGTAAATTGATCTCTTAGGTTACGTCATCAGGACATTCAATCATTTTACAACACGTTTATGTACCTGCAAGTGTCTTTTTTTATACACGTCATTCTATGCATGATTTGATTGTAAATTAATGTATTGACGCGGAGGCTGCAGCGCTAAGTGAAATATCAGTCTGCTATACGGTTTAAGCAATATTTAAAGTAACTTCGCCACGTTTCCGTTTGCAGTCGTACAGCCAGTAAATACAACTTTACTTTTAACAATTACTATTTACTGAATTATCTTTCAATACATATAAATAATTGAGTATTGTTTTGGATTCTATTACAACGTTGTTTTTGTACGACCAATTATTTCGCTAAGTACTTTAGCTCTCGATATTTACAGTGTCTTCACATGCCAATTATATTTATTTTTATATCTGTTACGGCGTTGAAGTATTATTCACTATTTTATTCATTCAATAATAACCAGTACTTTCCAATCGTGAGCTTAATAAAAGCTAAATATAAATAATCGATATATAAAGGAATAGAATTTCTTTAATATTTTAAATTGTAGTAGGTATCTATACAATTGGCCTATTCAATGTAGTTCGATATTACACTTGCTGATTTTAAAATTAAGTTAAATATATACAACAGTATCTATATGGATATATAACTTTTTGAACGAAGTGATTGTTGGCATACATTTTAATATTTTTTTAAATTTTTTTTTTTACAATTGAAAGTGAAGATTGGAAACGGGAGTGGTTATTACAACATTCTTTTAGATAACCGAAAGAAATCTTGTTGGTACCCTTTTGAGAAACAAAAGGTGTTCTTCAGAAACATGTACTTCGAAAAGCCAAGGTCGATAGACGATAAGATTTAAAAATCGCTTAAGGTTTAATAAAAATTTTATAGTTTTTAATTTCCAGTTCATGTTAAAAGTTTATTTTCCAGTGGTTATATAAAACTTTAAAGGTATTAAGTATAATTAATATAATAAAACTATTAAGTGATAACAATTTTTCTTAGCCACAAATAGAGTAAATAAATATTAAAAAAAAGTAACATTTTTCGTGCATTTGCTTCGTAGAGTAGGTTTACATTGGCCAGGGCGTGGCTGGGCGCATTACTTTGTAAGCTGCATGCGTACATTTCATACTGAATAAAACGAGTACATAATCGCTAATAATATTTTACTTTATACTAAATTGTTAATTTAGAACGTAGAGATATATATTACGTATGGTGATGTTTAATACGAATTTAACCAATGCGTGTATTGTACGTTAATGAAAATCCGACCTTACTGTTAAGGTTTTAAATGTGTCACATCAGTCTGTTGGTATTTCCGTGATCGATCCAGCGACTGACACACTGAGCTCTCATACACTTGTTGGAAGATTGTGATGTTGTGCCAATTTAAACTAACTCTACGTAAAGTTATTATGTAAATATAGTCTTTAATATATCAAAACAGCGTGGACGTGACCTGTGCAACGAATAGATAAATGTAAGTCAAATCTTATATTTATATTGATAGAAATATGTATGTGTTTTGATGTTTTCGGATGCAGCATAGCTCTCGAGGATGTTGCGTGTTTTATGAAAGAGCATATAAATTGTAGCTCTTTCTCTCTCGCTTTCTGTATCCGAATTTAAAATTATATAAATGTTCGTTTAAATGTAAATCTCAATGTATTAAAAATTTTAAAAATTGATGTATACAAAATAAATTTAAGGTAATATTTTTTTTTGTTTTTCAATACCTAATTGTATAAGAATTGTTCGAAACCTGACCTGAATATTACTGAATATTATTTAATTGTACACAAAATCTGAATATTTGTCAGAATATATATGAAATAAAGATAATTATAATTAATTCGTAGCTTTCATTTACAAATTCTCCTTTTAGAACGTATTGAAAATAAGACCTACATAAATCTTAGCTTCGAACAAGTAATATCTGGTGGTGAACAGGAAACACGGTAATAGATTTTAATATTTGGCAAAACGTTTTGTTTGAATAACAAATTGATTAAT
Source organism: Parelbella ahira ahira (assembly GCA_018244795.1). NCBI lineage: Eukaryota > Metazoa > Arthropoda > Insecta > Lepidoptera > Hesperiidae > Parelbella > Parelbella ahira. The sequence continues at coordinate 21,590 of DWME01001874.1, forward strand.
GGGTCGGTTCCTGATAAGTTGGCTCTATCTTTGCGACTTTATCGGCAGATAAACGCTACTAGTTTGAGTGGAAAGGTATCTGGACACAGGATTAACAGCCCTTTTATCTGATTAACGTTATTTAAAGGTTTCTTCGGATTTTGTGGACATATTAAATTAAGGGGCATATGGAATTAATTTGATTCAAGAGCGCTTCAAAGCACTATTCTACATTGGTGGTAAAACTACATAGTAATTAAATTCTTTTCCATTTTTTACTTTTAAAATTTTAACTCTCGTACCTAAACCTTCCAAAGGGCAACGTAGCCATAATCTCTACGCTGTACATAATTTCTACGCTGTGCACAGCACAGGCTGTGGGCTCGTCTTCGCTATTACAAGTCGACAGCCAGTGCATTCCTAGGCATTTTCAAGCATGCCTAGGCAGACTGCTATACCATAGTCAGCCTTTCAGGAGTTTGGTACATACATGATGTGTTTTCAATTTCATTTTCGGAACCCACATGACAATATAATAACTTTTCCCAACTTGAAATAGGACACAGTATTATGTCTTCATTTTTTTATGGGGAAGGGATTAAGAGTATAACAAATTGCGCTCTTGTGAAGAGAAGTAGCAATCAAGGCAACATCCAGCAATCCAGGCAATATTCTTCCCTACTGAGTTTCTACTTTTGTCATCACTGAAATGTTAGTCAGACATCCAATATCACATTGACGATGATTGATACAGGTGCAGTGGAGATGTGAACCAAATATAATTAATCATACACATTACTACGGTCTACATTTTATATTTTTCAAGCATCATAACCAAGAAATATATAGGTAACCGGGAAGCGTAACGAGCAGTACAAATAATGTGAAAAGGTAAATATATTCCTTACACGTACATAAAAGAGGCACACCGTTTGGGCATCCTCGTCGCAACCATGATTTACACAAATCCTATCGCTCGAAGTGAAGGGACTTGGAAAGCTATTAATCCCCAAAGTCGTATTAAGGGCGGGTTCGGTTCAAACTTTCTGAATCGGCGAAAAACGATTTTTTACACGTTTCCTCTAATCAATTTTAACAACAGAGTAGCCACTGAAGAAATTAAATCTTATTTATCTATGCCTTAATATTTTTTCGTTGTAGACCGATTTATAGAGCATTGATAGCCTAGTGGTTAAGAATTAAGCCTCTCACTCCGGGGGCGCTGGGTTCAAATCCATGGCGTGCACCTCTTTACA